>MU949936.1:0-17639 GCA_036418165.1 Cooperia oncophora
GGTAGTATACTGCCATACTGCTCTGCGGTGCCCCATTACGGTAGACAGGCAGACAGTAACGTAGTGACTAAAGGTGCTGCCTTGTAAAGACACAGTCAGACCGCAAAAGGCTTAGTAATTCTTCTACAGCGAAGAAAAAATTATATGGCCTAATGTCGGAAGACGGGGATGTTGACTAGCGATAGCCACCTCTGTAAGTGACAGGAAAGCCTTTCCAAGAACCTCCAAATTCTCAGTAGAAGTCGCATACGCGGTACCTTCTGAAGAAATTGATCTCTGTCAAATACTTAATAAACGTAGTTAGTGCTATTTTGTTGAGCGGGTCGACTCCCTCCTAGGCCATCTACCCTCCGCGGACAATAAATTGGTACCAGATTCGTCTGGGAGGATAAAAACACTGACTTGTACATCGGCTGGCCTCCGCAAGTCATTCATAGGTCACATCATATTTAGTAAGCCACTACGATTGTTAATGTAAGAGAATGCGTGTCGGAAGGGGTCAATCAAGAGCGGGAAATTTGTCCTTTGTTGATATTTACGCTTAGCTACAAAGAACAAAGAATGTCTACATGAGCAGTACCGACCTTGTACTTTAACCCGCTGAACAACTGAGATGATCGAATTTCACGAATAAGATGGGAAAAACAACAGAAGTTTCTCCTCCCCCGTAGCCCTGATTTTGAGGTAAGGAATGCTTTAACGGAAGAATCATAGAAAGTTTCAAGCGTCTATATAAAATGAACACATTACAAGCCGTAGAACATGCATGCATACACGGTCCACGGCTATACGAAAATCAAGCACTTTTCACCAATCCTGCAGTGTCAGAAGCATTCAAAATATTGATTTCAAAATTCAACTGAAACGTCATTAGCCCCACATGTATGGCCAAACGAAGTTTTTCTGCTATCAAATAGAATTATCTAGCCAGATATGGCCCGTATATCCTTTCACAAAATTAGCTCGAATCTAGCCAACAAAGAAGAATCAATGCTTAGAGAAGAGGAACTCGTGTCAAGGACGAATCTGTTATTAAATTACATATAAACGCGTTAGCCGTTACAAATACCGAGAATCAGCCATCTTCAGGGAACATCAAGAACACAGACGATGCATCAGGTTATTCGTTGTAAGACCCCCCCCATCTCGACTACACAGCTGCGTGTCGAATGGGTGTAGATAGGGGATAGTACAGAGATCTCTCACCTGCTATCCAAATTAATACAATTGCCGCGCTGACTTCTGAAGGATATAATGCGCAACTGAAATGGTAAGAAATCAACCCTTAGACTTCTTGACTTGGCAGGCCAGATATGACCAACTCCAAATATAGGCGTTTAGCCCCGCTCCTTTAGTTGAAAGCCCCACCGCCTAACAGCCCTGTGAATTCCACTGCATCGTTTGACTCGACACTTATTAAGAATAACGAAACAATGAAGTATTTGAGAGAGTAAGTAAGCAAAGGCAACCAAAGCTCCAACGTAGCAAAGGAAGTACTGGTGTTCCTTCCCTCCGAAATTGACAACACAGCTGAAACGTGAGGCGATTTCAATGAGTCTCCCACCCATCAATCATGAAAGGCACGAGAACTAATTTAACTTTCGAGTAATGAAGATTGTCCGAAGCGAACGTATGATGGAGACTTGAGCTTCTCGCTTTTCCCTAATAGAGCTGCGAGAAAGTCGAATGTATCGACGAAAATACTGCAAGGTATGGGCGCCCCTTCGTTTGTTCCCTTTTTCAGACCTCCCTCACATCACTACTACTATAAGTTCACAATACAATGACTCTGTGGTACGTTGCAGTATGATCAGACTTTCCTCAAAGTGACCGTGCCCTAAAGAAAAAAGGTTGAAAGTCGAGTACAATGCAAAAGAAAGCAGGAGGGGGGAGGGGGTGGGAGTCCTGCAACTAGAAAAAAAAGAAAGACAGATGAATAGAAAAAGAGAACACTGTAGAACAACGAATGGTTCATTTTGCCCCCCCCCCTCCTCAGAATCTTTCCCAAGTCCTCCGGTCAGGTCAGCACAATCGTGCAAGGGGCAATATGTACCATCGGTGTGGTGGAGATATCGAACCATTTACTCTGACCCTTTACTACTATCCTACTCAACTGAATATTTAAACGAATGCATTTTAATGGTTGCTAGTGATCCAAAAAGCCTAAATGAACAGATCATTCGGTGGAACTTTCACAAAGGAAGACTCCTGAAAGCTATCGGGCATCGCCTGAATGTGAATACAAAAAAAATCAGCCACAAAAACAGATGGAAAAAATCTTTCATGAATTCCTTAGCCGTATCCGGCAGGCCTCGGCAATGCTCCAATAGTCACGCGGGCCACGCTCACATATGGGAGCTGGATGGCCTGACCGGGATGCTTCCCATTTCGAGGCCTGCGCAAGGACAACCGCGTGCTGATAAACAAGTTGTCCAGTAAGTCATCCAAGTAACCGAATAAACACATATAGATTGAGTCCTTATTGATGCGACATACAAATGGGTGAAAACCACAGCTCCTTTTTTTCTCGGTCATCAACCATATAAGGGGCTCAGCCGAAGGAACAGCTGTAATTCATCAATTTTGTCAAAAATTGTTCCCAGATGCCAAAAAAGGTGATAGATTGCTGGAACCCTCCCGGGACAAAGGGTGAACTATAGCAAAACTGGTGGAAATGTAAAGTGCATTTTAGGGGGAATTAGCTGAGATAGTAAAATACATGGAGAGATGTGCATGTCAGGACTACATACGGACTTTAATGGTGTTCTATGTCAAAAATCTCCGGATATTTGGATGTTCCATCCGATTTTGAAGGGGGTAGCAGGTGTCATAACACCTAGCGAGCGGATCTCTGAGGTTCACAAGTTCTCGTTCCACAGACGAAATGGCCCTCTTGAGCTGGGTTACATGTCCGTTACTTCTTCCATTTCCGGTCAGCTATATATAGGAGTATAATCCGTGACAAATGAACTTGTAATAACTGCAATAGAGTTCAGTAAGTCTAACCAGCTCTCAAGTACACGTCATCTAGTCGCCTACGTATTGATTGTGCAAAGAAAGAAGCTGCATCCACGCCCGGAGGCGCCAGCGGACGTCGACATCAACGATAAGCGCCCGTGACGTCGCCCAGTCAGTTAGATTCGTCCCATTTCACTCAATTCAGTGACTTTCAAATCTCACGGGCACTTACTCGTATGGAGATACTAAATGGGCTCTCGTTAGCGAATGCAGGACTGAGTTCGTGCTAAGGGCTCAGATTTGGCATAAACAGCCGAATTGGGGGAAGAAGTGCAGTATTCCAGACAAATCACTGGGCAGAAACCCTCTGGGCTAACCCCTTCTCTGATATACTTAGCCCAATAATCTCTAGAAAAAAATTAATATTGACAGATAAGAGATCCTTTCGGAACGTCTACTAGTAATGTGAGAGTCACACGCATACTTGTTCTATGGCTAGATGGCCTTTGCTCGTAGAAGCTTTGCAATTTTCTTTGAGCTCATTTAAGGCCGAAAACAGGCGCGGTTGAGGCGGCTCGTGCCGGGTGGCTAAGCGGATTGCAGAAAGCCTTTCCGAGGCTATTCAAATGAGGAAAGAGTGCTAAATTGAGGAGTCCCACAATGTCACATGAGAATACTTTATTGGCTAATAACAATATATTGTGCAGCTTGGGGGCGAAAAAGCCGTCACTTGCTTAAAAAAACTTGCCAAGCTGCCAAAAACTACTACATTCAGCGGTACGATTTACTGCTGTAATGATTGCACTTTGTAAATTGGCCCATGAATTGTATGGCTGTCCACAATAAAGCCTTAAATGCCTTCAAATTCCGCGATTCGGCAATTTTGCAGACGAAAGTGGTGCGGGGCTTGAAGGGGAGATGTAAGGGGACGTGGGATGCATTTAATGGGTTCTGCAGAGGGCACAGTATAAAGTCATTACATGAGGCCATTTGACACATGCCTCGCGACTAAGGAGGGGGAGGAGCTCCTAAACTCCAATTGTCAAAATTAATTGGATTTCTAGGTACTGCAGGTGCTGCGAGTTATATTAGAACCCTATTCCATCTGGTCTCACACCCCATTTTCAACTCCTTTCCCTGAGCTCAAGACCGAGAAACCGCGGTTTGGGTGCAACAAGCATTTTTGTCACGGTCAGTTGGTAGGACCCCATTGGGACCAATAAATTCCCAAGGTTCCTCAGCTGGTCCCATGCTTATCTGATATAATATAACTACCGAACTGAACGTCTTGTAGTTTAGATGGACAAAATGGGAGGACATGGTGTACTCCTATCCACCATCGTTTGACGGTGTGACGGGCTTTCACACCGTCAAACGATGGTGGATAGAAGTCAAATGGTAGCTTACTTCAAAGAGATTTGTCAAGTCTGAGCTTTTTCTGCTGGGCTAACATTGCATGGGGGATCAAATCCCGGATCGGCGTCCTTCGGCCAGCCAAACCTCCCATTCTTCTGGGCAGATAAATTGTTTCCAGGTTCGTATGGGAAGATTAAAGCGCTGACTTGAACATCTGCTGTGTAGCAGAAATTATTGTATGGGCCGAAATCGCAGAATTAAAATCACTACAGTTGCAAATCGAAGGAAAATGTGAGGCGCATCCCAAAACGGGACTGATCATCTACAGAAAAGGCGGACTTTTGGACTTGGGAACGCTTTCAATGCCTTCTGTCTTTGTTTCTCCACGGGATAGTCAACTAGCGCACACAACTGTTTTTTCCCGCAATTTACCAACTTTTCAGCGGCTTATCGCAAAATCTGCCTTCAAGATGGACAAAAAACTAAGCGGATTATTGGGAGGGTCGCAAAAAACAGAAGCTATAAACTGATTCAGAACGTGAATATGATGAATTCTGAATGCTTCAAACCCAGCATTGTGATATAAATCAAAAATCGAGATCATTCGCAACAACAAGCTAGAAACCGGAAATCCGCCTTATGCAGTAACAGAGGCCAGTAAATGTGCGAGCGTTCCTACCAGTTCAGAATAACTCTATTGATGTATGAGCTATTTCCGCCTTTCATGCAGCGTTTCATATGGCGAATGCCGTGCCAGCCGTAGTGATTGCCTCTTGTCCTTCCGTCAATGTGCAACTGCTCCACAAAAGGAAAAAGAAGGCATTAGGAATGTGGATGGACATCTCGGTGGACTCATGTTCCAAATTTTTATGGACCTCGAGGAACTAAAATCACAGGACTGCCTGTTAATGCTATTGTGATTTACTGGTACTCTGATCAAAACCTTTGATGTCCATTTAATGCTGTTGTTGGGCCACTGCCCATTTTCCCCTCACCATAAACGAATTGCAAAGAACCGCTGGACGGGCATTCCGCGCTTGTCGTGTGGGCGGAACCAGGTGTACCTTTGGGGCTCCCTCATGGGCGCGTCCCATCTCCTCCCTCGTTAGATAGGAGAGGCGGGAAGGTAAAATTTTAGGTAGGTATTCTAATAGGAAAGGTAAAAATCCCTATGCTGTTTAGTGAGGAATACACTTTTCTTTTCACTTCACTCTAGAAGGTGGAGTCGGACCAAAGCAGATGGCTGAAAAAAAAGGAAACAGATTTTGAAGTTTATCTACTTCGGCCTCGCCTCTTTCTGGGAGAACTGCCCTTTGCAGGACTGGGAGAACAAAAATAAAACGAAAATTATCGGGATATCGGGTAATAGGAGATTGACATCCAAGGTAAATCAAAACTTATTCGATCTCCATGGAATCAGGGGCATCTAATCAATTCTATAAAGAGGAAATTCTTTGAAATGGGTGCTGTTTTACATATTGCATCTACGCAACCTTGTTCGCTGTGGGTGTTGGGAGCTTGCGAGCCCTCACAGTTGATGGAGAACGGGTTGGAGCCGCCAAACCCAGCCTACCTGACACGCCCCAGCATCCACAGTGAACACGAGTGTAGTATCATCTTCAGCTTAACATCTGGATAGATTTGTAGTCACTTTCAGCCTACCAGTTGTTTCAGAAGGCGATCATAAGGTCGTTATCGCAGCTACATATGGCGAGCTGGTGAAAGTTTATACATGTTCGCCCAGGTTTACAATGAAAGTATAAGGATGAATAGCTGGCCTGGCATCGATCAATTCTTTTTTCAAGATATGCCACGCACTCAAATGCCATTTAAAAACGTAATCGCCTTTGAATGCGATTTGGTCTGCACAAGGATATGTCGGGACAGCCAACATAGGGATCAGGATTTTTAGCCTCTCGAACAAGTCTCATTTGTACCAGTTCGAAAGTTCCAAATGGACGGAGGGCTCGGCTAGCCTGGGCGAGATTTGGTCACAGAATCGAACTTCGTATCTGGCATGGTCAGCACGCAGAATGGTAGTAATTACTGGCAACTAAACAAAAACTGTTCTTTGAAATCACCCCGAGAGGATGAAAGGCAGTCTCAGTAATATATTGGAGAGCTCTTGCCCGGTAAGTGTGAGTTACGGGATCGCGTTCCGCCTGGATTCAAGCCTTCGGTAACTCTCATTTATTACATTTTACAACATAGCCCATTATTTTTCATTTTGAATGGTTTTTCTTCGGTGTCTCAAGTCAACTCCTAGGCAACTGACTTGAGATATCAAAGCTCTGCCACCTTCAATCGGTCAGGTCTTGGTGTGAATGCAGCGCTTGCAACGCCCCCTTCCCTGCCCACGCCGCATCGTGGGACTGAGGGCATTTACCCACCTACACACATTCCTAGTCAAGGCTCAGGTCGTTGAAGAAGGTGTTAGGCACTGGGGTATTCGGAAGCACACCAAGGATTTATGAATTTCTTTTGGGACTTTCAAATTCCTTAACAATGAACTTCTGAAGTCCTACTTGCGTTAAGAACCGTTTAGATCCTCATAAGGTCCCATTACAACACAATATTATGATAGGAATACAGTAAATGCACGAGACCGAAAACTACTAAGTTGAGCACCAGCGCTACATTGACAAACCCTTCCTACTTTTTTTATTGCAATATTACCACGCTACAATCATGTCAAGCTTATTGGAGATATGATCGTGTTATAGAGTGGCAGTCATTAATAAGCCCCATATATCGCACCATTTGTTTAGCGATAAATTATGTACTATTTATCCTATTTATTCTCTATAGAATCGAGAGCAATCGATTACTGGTACTCACCCATATTGACGAACACGTGTCACAAAGCTTTTGCAGACAGAGTTGTTCAAATAGGTGTGCGGCAGATGTCGATCGATGAAAATTGGCCCTAATGGTTGCATATTTGAACAGGCCACCATCGGCTGGCCATGCATTCCAGAGGGCATTCAGCACACCTCCTTCGTATTGACTCTTCTTCACACGTGTTTCATTCATATCACATGAGATTCTTAACACGAAATACGTGCTCAGTCTTGAGTCCGATGGTGGTAGGGATAAAGGAGGAAAGAATGAAGTCTTTGCCACTGATCAATCCTTTTTGGGATGCGACACGCGTTCTACCTCCATTCAGAATCGTAGTGGCTTACGGGTGTGTGGCGATTCTATCGTCGGTGATAAGTAGGTCGCCGCGCTGGTGGGCGCATTACGAGTCCTTGGCTGGTTTCGCGCTCATTTGAAATTATTAAAATGATATCAAGACCATCTGTTTATTGTTACTCCTGTACTGCCTTGTCATTTTCCTATTGATGATCAATGATTGTTTTTCCGCACTTTCAAAAGTAAAGGGGTGTAAGACTGGTCCACGTTATTTGTTCAAAATTACTGATCCAATTTTGGGCTTTTCGGAACTTGTGAATACGCGGTCTTCGAGACTCATTTGTATGTCGGTAATGCAACTCCGGAATTGTCGCACCGCGCCGCCGCGCGAGACGCCGCGACGCGATGTGCGCGACGTGACCTGACTTGCCGACGATAGATAGAATCGCCCGCGCCGTCCGCTGGATTATGCAAAGGGCCTTTACAATGACCAGCGATGCACTGTCGTCATCCTTCCACGCGAATCTGGTACCCATACACCGTTCTCGGAAGGTAGAAGGCGTTGACTTGGATGGGGGCCAATCCGGCATTTGAC
Source organism: Cooperia oncophora (assembly GCA_036418165.1). Taxonomy (NCBI): domain Eukaryota; kingdom Metazoa; phylum Nematoda; class Chromadorea; order Rhabditida; family Trichostrongylidae; genus Cooperia; species Cooperia oncophora. The sequence goes on from MU949936.1 coordinate 8,045, forward strand.
CACCGGATCGCGCGCATGGTAAGCATGTCACTTGTCACTAAACCACCTTCCCCTAACCCCCTAAATTGTGGGGAACCCTTATCGGGAACAGAAGCAAAACTACCAAGAAAAGTTAGGATGTGGTTGTTGTCCTCCGGGCAGGTACAGCATAGCTGGAAGAACCCCATGGGTGTAGTGTGGGGAAGGGGTGGTGTCCGCCTTGATAGAGCCGGGAGGGGGCGGGGAGTCACCCCCCCTGCGAGCGGTGTCGGAAAACGAACCATAAAAATTAGCAAACTCTGCCCTTTACGTTGCAGGTGGTCGCATGCATGACTGCCCAGCGTGATTTCTAATGCCCAGCTTGCACTGGTCTTCAGAGCTTGGGGCTGTTGTTGGTAGTTGCCAAAGGCTTTTCTGAGCGTATTAGGAGGACCTTTTCTGCAAATGCACTGTAAATGCCGTATTTTAAGCCTCAGTCTATTTTTGTGAACTCTACTGTGTCTCTCTAACCAGCAAAGTTTCAACTGTAAGCTTTTTTGGCTCGATTAACTTCAATGAAATGTACCCTATCAAAGCATATTCATCTCAGTGCTTGCGCGAGTGAACGCCCACGAGAAATTTTCACGCAGAGCCTCAGATTTCTTAGCTTTTTGCTAATTTGAGTCTTCCGAATGTTTTCGAGACAATTCTCGCTCAATGTTGAACATCACTTAGATAAGCACAAACAAAAAGATTAGGAAGAGGAAGGCGAAAAAACGTCCGCGGCGTTCGAGGCGGACGTGCTCCTTATACCCTGGAGAACAAAATTACTTTGAGCTTATTACCTTGGAATTAGCGAACTATGGGTTCCTGAACGTTAAAAAGGCCAGTCTGATCTCGATTTTGGAAGCTAGCGCTTCGATTGATCTACCAGGTTTGTCATGAACCTTGGTTAAGCACTTCCGCCTTGAAACTGCTTGCTTTGACGACCTTTGATATCTCCAAGTAGGTGGCAGTTTGGCTGGGGGGAGGGGCTCACACTGTGCTCCGCCCTTGCAAAGGCCACCTTGCGAAGGCCTGCCAATTCATGTAACCAAAATGGCTTATTTGACTACTTCGCGGTTTCACAAGAATCAGTGTGAAACCTATTAGTTAACATGTAGAAAAAAACCAACGAAAGTGCAAAATGACCCTTCTAAGCCGAACACCGCCTCGAGTAGTTCTAGAGTGCACACTCTCTCCGCATTAATGACGTCTTTTTGGTATTCTTATGGGGGGGGGGGAAGAGGGCAGGACTCGCGAATATTCTAGTTGAGGCAAAAGTGGATTCAAGGTTTGTGCGGATTTCGGGAGGTCCATACGGTTCACGGTGATCAGGTTTATCAGCGTGATTGATTAACAAGGACGAGCCCGTCGCAGATTGCTCACGATCATAGCAGGACATGGATAGAGACAGTCCCCGCGTCAAGCAATTCGCAGGCGGTCCTTCCTTGTACGAGAAAGTCAGGTCCTCATTTTCTAGGATTATCCTACTTTCGTGGCTTCACAGTAAGTGACGAAACCGTCAATGGACTCATAAGTGGCAAGTTGGTTCAGTTTTCACGCCTCCCTAGTTGTTCCGCCCACAAAAAAGAGCCGTTTTCTGTTATAAGTCCAGTTTTTTACACATTTCCCGTTTTTTTTTCACTTTTAGATGATGCTAGCACCGACAGAGGCGAAGAAACGGTTACAGTGTCAGAGGCAGCAAGACATCGCTTTGCTGTATAAAACGAACAGCTCCGAAGAACTCGTCCAGAGAGGCTGTCAGGACCTTACATAGGATGATCTCCATGATTTCTTTTCGCTTTTTACCTCCCTGGAAAGTCATTTAGCGACCATAATTTTGTAGGCGAATGCCACCATCCACATTATGCAATCGCGGAGTTTGCCCTTAAAGAGATATCTCAATGAACAGGAACACTTGAATCTCAGAACGACTAATTATCCCCACCCACGCGATCCATTGGCACTAGTGGGTCGAGCGGCTCTTAGTTTCCACTCAAGGATAGTTGAGAGCTTCTGTGTTCTTCCCAAGAGAGCGGCTGTGTGTGGCTAAGATAGCGAACTGGATTTGTTTTCGATGACAAAGTGCTTTGAAGTGTGAAGCAAAACACGACTGGGAAACTGATGTAAAAGTACCACAAGTAAAGAGTAAAACTGAGAAATAGATCCTAGTAAATTGAGAAGAACAAACTGATCGATAGAAGTAAATAATAAACCACTTGGTCGCATATACATTCGATTGTCTATGATCCGATTACCTGGCATTATGGTTAACTGGTACAAGATCACGCTCACTATGTACTAGTAAAGAAGAGAAAAATTGGACGGTATCCAGTAAAATGATCCAATCAAATTACTAAACCTTGGGCTATCGACAAAACGTCTGCCCTCTGACTTTTAAACTCAAAACGCCTGCCTCTGGACTGGCGTTCGGAACCCACCACAGTATTCCGTAAAGCCGTGCTTACCCAAATTTTGCCTGCAGCAGGGAAAAAAACAGGAGGCTACAAAACAAAACAGGTCTATAATCGCCTCTGTTCATAAATAAACAACCCAATATGAGTGCAAAACCACCTCTAGTCTTGAGATCGAGAAATGTAGTGTGTGCCAAAAGCACATGTGATTGGTGGACTAGTAGCCACAACCAATCAGATCGTTCTCTTGCATATTGTACCCATATATCCTTTCACTTAGTCATCAAACAGAGTACACGAACAACTTTCCTACCACTCAGAGAAAAGTTCACTGAAACCTTCATAATCGAATATTCAACGGACAAAATTGGATTTGAGGAAGATTCAATAAAACGTAGGTCACTGCAATCAATAGTGGAAGACAAAGAAATTCGTGACGTCAACTATTACGTGGCGCGATGACGTCACCAGTTCTTAAAGTGTGGAGTTGTTTATTAGGCGGAATTAATTACTCATGTCAAGTGACTTGAAGGGGAATTAAAGACGCAACAGATGTTTGTGACGTCATTCGCCATAATTACAACTAATTACCTATGTACAATCCATCACACCTGGGTCACTACTACTATTTCCAGTACTAGGATTGACTACGAAAAATGAATTCGTAAAAGCAACGACTTCACACGCTTTGACGTCATCAGCAGAGGAGTCGAGGACGGGCCGGCCAGATGGAGGGAAAATTGCCTCTCATGAGAGTTATACGAGGTTCGATGTGAGCGGGCAAATTGAAGCCGAGGCGAAAATAAATAGCGATTTTGATGTGTCGACATGGCAGAATTGATGTGAAACACGGGACCCCAAGGGTAACGTCGAAGGTGAAGGAAGGGCTGGAAAAGGACTTCCTCCGATTAACGTTACTGAATCCAGTGAGTTAGTAATTGAATATCTGACAATAAGTTTGAGGGCTAAATGATGTGACGATGTTGGCGTTGAATTTCTGTGAATGCGCACTAAATCATATTTATTCTAAGAGCGGGCAGCAGTGCTGTGGTTGTGGCAGAACCAGCTTGATTCATTTGGTTAATGAGCTTGAAAGCGTGAAGAGATATGGCGGCACCACTTAGTCGGACGAGTCAGAATAATCTGCCAGGATGGCCGGCAATAATGAAGAGTCCAATCTCCCAGCTGAATTAGCTGAGGCCACTGTCTATGAGGAGTTACTGAGTAAAGGCAATCGAGTAAGTGCCAACGAAAATCTACGATTCCTGTTGAGAGCCCAATTCTCCACTGCTATGATTCCCTTTCAAGCTCAATTCCCAGTGAACCGATTTCAGAGCGATCTGATCCCTTGACTCATGCTTCTTGACTGAAGTGCTTACAGTATTGTTCATGATGGGGCGTGTCAGTAAGGCTAGGTGTAGCGCGCCGTCAGTCCATTCTGTACGAGTTGTTGAGGCGGGTAAGCGACGACAACTGGTGGAAAACGACTGATACAAACTCTATTATACAGCCCTGTCACTTGCCGAGAGAAAAAAAATGAAAAAATGGGCTAGCACCGCTCCAAAGCCATCCTTTCTCGAGACGCCCCATCTTTCACAGCGAACAAGACTGTACGTACATACAACTGACTTAGAAACGGAGATGGAAGAAATTGTGAGAAAACCTTTTTTTTCCAGCTCTGATTTACACACAACGAAACGCACGACTATTTCTAAAATTCACAAAAAAAGAGTTCCTTTCAAAGAAAACTGCATGAAACAAAAAGTTGTTGGTCCGTCGCGTTTTTTGGATGTGCCATGTAGTCTATTACCATTCAGTGGAATAGCGAGCCGGTCCATACAATGACCTGCCAGCCAATATAGAGGGCGGTGTTTTCATCCCTCCACACTGTTCTTGCGCTACGGGATTCTTAGTCTGGCCAAGATTCGACTGAAGAGCCGACCATCTAACCATGCGCGTGACAACTAGCGCTACTTATTATTATACCACCTTTGTTTCATAAAGGAAAAGAGAGAGAGATGGAATGGCGATCCCCGACGATTCTGGACTACACGCACCTCCTTTGGGGATCACCCTTCTAGACGGATATACGGATATACCAATTTACCAGGGTCCCCGAAGGAAAGAAGGCTTGGTTGGCCTGGGCGGGAGTCGACCGGGATTCGAACCCAGGACCGCGCGAGTGGTAAGCGCGCCACTTGTCACTACACCACTCCACCTCATAAAATGGATATAGAAGAGAAAATACACTCTTTAAGTATAGTACCCAGCCAATTGAAAAACTTAGTCACCTAAAATCCTAAGGTTTAGTGGAGCCATGTCCAATGGAACTGCAGTTCGTTTTGTACTGACATCAATTCCACAGGGTATTAGACTCCAGTAAGACTTTCTCAGAGGTACTTGTATGGGTAGGAGCATTCACAAAGTTTATGCACGAGAATGACGAGGAATTCTGCGCAAAAAGTTTACATCTCCTTGTCCATAGAACTAATCCCTGCCTTTCTGGGTCTGCTTAGACGTCGCCCCGCTTTTTTCTATACGACACATTGTCTCGTTTCTAGTGCGATCCTTCCTTCTGACGCCCTCAGATCTTTTCTTTGGGGTTCCTCATGGTCGGAGCTACGAAAATACCCGGCCTCTGGACCGCGATCACAGGGAAAAGACTGTTGCAGGCTCTAAAAAAACGAATATGACCGAGGAAATCTTAATATTAATAGTGCAGTTTAGAGATTTCTTGCTAGTCTATTACTCCTACGACTTGTTACCCAATAAAGCTACAAATAAACATCTCGACCATTCTGCTAGGCCAGTGTTCAACAGAAAACCAAACAGCGCTTTGTAACCGGAGAAGTGCCAATCAAAATGAGTAGATAATCAGTACTTGTATGAGTGACATAATCGTGGATGTAATGATGGTTTTAAAAAGCGTTATCGATTTATGCTTAACTATGACAACTGTGAAATGTTCCTGATAACTCTCTATCAATAGCACTGGGGTGAGGACATCCTGGAACAGGCCAAGAATCCTACTTTGCTAGGTGCATTGAATTTTCTTGATTTTGCTCAAGAAATCTATTGTTGGGGAGGGCAATTTCTAGAAAATTTCTGCGGTGGGCAGTATGTTTGCCCGTTGGCCTGGAGGAAAACGGCTACATTGAAACCGCTAAAAAAAGCGATTTTTTGAGTGTGCCAGAATGTCTCCTGTACGTTTTCTGGGGAATGAAGACTACGGCTGGAATGAGTTGGCCTTCTCGGAAATTCAATTAAAGGCACGCCCTGCATTGGAAATGGTGGGTTGTAGGGCTCAAATACTAATGACAAGGTCGCAAGTTACACAAAAGGGAAGAAAACAAAGCAGTAAAAAGCCCAAATGCCTTATATGGAACCTCATGCTGTACCGCGCTGGCACGTCCACAAGGCGAAGAGAGAGCGTGCTTGGACGAGTTTTCGCTCATTAGTGTTAGCTCTTTCTCCTTATCATCTAACTATCTACGTTCAAAACGAAGAGCGCTAGAAGCGGAACAGCGTGCCACCACATCACAAAAATGAAGGTTGGGCGTGGCCACGGCCACTAGGCGGATCGTAGCCTCACTGCAAGCCGGTCGCGCTTCGACCTCGCTCAAACATTTGTGAGTTGCAAAAGTAGTACAACCTCTATGCTTACTAACAGAACTACTATGCTTAAAGGCACTTTCCGCGATAAAATAAGGTATGATCTCTCAAATGTGTCAGATGATCCGGAAGGCGATTCCGGAGGGTGTGCAAACTTCAAAGAGCGGAAATAACTTCGCTGGAAGGACAATTAGGCCCATGGGCGCCCTTAGGCCCATGCCGACCCCCACTGGCTGCTAGCTACTAGCTAGTAGCCACTATGCTATCTCTCTCCATTCCGAATGGTGGAGGTGATAAGATAAAAGAGCTGATATCGTTATGATAACGACGAGTGGAAATTCGTACAAACACGCTTTCTCTTCATTGCATGCACGTACAAGTTGGGGTCGGCATGAAGTCCTATTTAGGGCATTTTGGACTGCTTTTTCTGCTTCTTTTCTCCACTAATCAGTTACCTAGCACTTTGTCGTTCGTATTTGAGCTCCATTACCAGCAATCTGCGGTCGCGGGATTTGCTTTAAAAAAGGCGCTTGTAAACCAAGAGAATGCGGGGCGTGCCTTTGAACAAGTTCAGAGAACTAATTAAAAGCTTAAAGGCAAGGAGTAAAGTTGGGGAATAATTACGGCACATCTAGTGGTGGGTTGTCAATGCGAACAAATGGTTGTGGTCCCCTTACGATTTTGAGAAAGATCAACTCAAATTTTCAAATGCATACGGATAAATTATTGAGCGGCGAACAACAAAATCAGGTAGCACATAATAGTACATTATGCAGTAACTAGGTGTTCATATCAAACTGCCAGTACAGCAGCAATACGTTGAAAAAATGCCAAATATTCATGAAGTTTGTCGCTTTATGAGGACATATGTTCATCTAGCATACAATGGACAATGTGCATTGGAAATAGCCCATCCATCCGTTTCGGGCAGATGGTCACGCATTCAGATATATGTGCTCAGGCTACGGATGAACAGTTGAGAACGAACGCTCGGGGGAAGGAATCCAATAAGAGAGCTGTAGACATGCGTGGCAGCCAGAAGAGAGACCTTGAAGGGGGAGGGCGAAGAGAATGTAAACATGAAATTGGAGGGAGATTTCAGAGAAAAAAAATCACAATAACGGAAAAGTGCACAAAAAAAACTAGAGTGAGGGACTATGAAGAAAAGTGCAGCTGAAAAACCGAGTGCCAAGGAGTTCGCTGCCAAATTTAGGCTTTGTAACTGGTAAAGTAGGAGTGCTGATGGTGAACCTAAAAAGATAGGGAGAGCTAGTTTCCCATTCCGTTTTTGTGATATCGCCTATGCTATACACAAAAAGGCAATGTACTCGAATGATGGCAGAATATTTGAACAGTTGAATAAATCATCCATGGGAATATTCGGTGAGTTTGTGAAAATGGACGAGTTTGTACACTCCATATAATGGAGATTGAGAGGGCGTTGCTGCGTACTTTATTTCGATGTGGTAGCTGCTGCGCTTTGATGGGATGTTACCGTTTTAGGAGAAGGTATTCATGTCTTTGTTCGGGCTATGCATGCCACGTTCAAATGAAGCACGTAGCCACGCCCTCCCAATCTCAGGGATATAAAGTGTATTTGTGAATCTAGTAGTTCGAAGGTGGAATAAGCAGTCAGCCCCAACAGCGGCTGTGAAAACGTTGTGATCACTAGAAAATCTAGCTTTCACTCAAAAGCACACTTCATGCTAATCGCATAGGTGGTTTCAGGCTTACACCTGTCTCTCTCTCATTGGTGCCCCTCCTCGTTTCCAGAGCTCCACACTGGTTATAAGGAAGGATGCGTCAATGAGACAGGCACAATGGCACACCTGACGCAGAACCGTGCTAATTCAGAGTAATCGAGATGTTCAAACGTACGCGTGGGTTAAAAACCAGCTAAAAATTTCACCACTCATCTTCTAGATTCCAGAAAGTTAGCTGCCGGGGCGAGCGGTTAGCGTCGGTATGTAGGGGAGGAGTATTCGAAGGACTCCTCGTGTAAAAGCGGGATTACTGCACCGCAAGGTAGGTCTCATTTTTTAGCCTGAGAAAATTGGTTCACCCACCTCGGAGCTGCCCCTCTTCATGGGCTTATGCAGGAAACCTCATCTGCTTTGCATAGCACCGGATTTGTACTATGACTGTTCTGAATGCTCATAAAGAACGCGAATAGCGCCCCGTGCACATAGACAAGCTAATAAAAAGAGGCACGCCTTGAAACCTAGAGGAACTAACTAAATAGTAAACCAGGACTATAACTACGACATATTACATTACAGTAGCGTTATCATACTACTAGCTCGGATGAGAGCAGTAAAAAATTAACGAAGTAATAATAATATGAGCAAGAAATCATTGCAAGCAACAAACGTAAGGAATTACCCGGAGAGTTTCCCGCAAAATTACTTGATTAAGTGAGAATAGAAATAAAAAGTAATGACGACTTATAAGGGAAGGGTTTCAGTCGATTGAGTAGGGCAGGAGGAAACTGACTACGCTCTAGACGAACAAAAGAGCCAGGATTTACTGGGGGAAGTTCCCAACATTCCCACCCATAGGAAACGACCCTGTGTTGCCCAAATCTGGCGAAACTGACCTATGATCGACGAGCAAACACATATAACAAGCCAACACAAATCATCATAACGAGCTCTCTTTATTTAGGTGCCGTTGGTGTTGCCGTAACCAAACAGACGCGACGTGCGCACGCGCGTTCAATTTCCGCCAGTCTATTATTGCCAAACTGGTCCTTTTCCGCCTCTCTGCCTCGTCCTCTATAGCGTACCTCACAATATTCGAGGTCATGACATATTATGAATAGGTGAGGTGTACGAGTGCGTGAACAGATAATCGACTAGCATGCAAAATGTTAGTTTTGTGGACTAGTTCTGTGTTTATTTTGTAGTTGCCAATAAAAAATAGAAAAAAGGCAGCAGTCACACACTCCACAAAAGGCTCCTCATCACTAAGGGAAGATAATTCAAAATAATGACCTCCTATCGACCCTTCGACCGCGATTAGGGGGCTAAAATCAACCAGATATTTTCTCGCTGTGAGGGTCTGGAGGTGTTTTCTCATCGTTGAAAATCTGAATGCAGCAAAACAGGGAAGAAGGAAGAATTAAGGAAGGAAAGAGAAGAAGGAAGGAGGAAGAAAAAACGGAGGACGATGGAGGCTCCGCAGTCGACAATATCTCAGGAGAGTCCATCCGCCAAAAAGGGAGGAAGGGGGAAGTCAGGAGCAGTCGATTGTCTGAAACGGCAAAAATCGCCAGCACAAGAAATTCTCTACAATTACGATCATCCATTTGTTGAAAATACAGCCCCACCCCTACATTGCCAAGGGAAAAGCGAATGGTATGCCCTCCTTTCACATTCTAATGATGGAGCGATGTAAGATGTAAGAGATTTATAGATGGCTTACAGCGCTTGTGGACTCTGTTCGGCAAAGAAGGAGGGGCATTTGGCATTTCGCTAATTTATGTGGTAGTTTATGTTAATTAACGTGTCTCACTTTGATGAGACCTGTATGCTCTAGTGCAGCTGCGAAACGGTAGAGTTGAACCGCTC
>MU949945.1:0-19008 GCA_036418165.1 Cooperia oncophora
CCCAATGGTATTTTGTGCGCCATAGCCTTTCAGTACCCGCACGTTCTGCGTGATGAGCCGGTTAGCCGATCCGATATCGGCAGTAAACCGCGAGGCTGAAGGCTTCGCCGTTTAGCCGATATCGGCAGTGAACCGCGAGGCTGAAGGCTTCTTACATGTTATCAGGTGTTTTAGTTTTTGTTAACTGCTGTTTAACGCCGCAGTGCGGGAGATGCGGGTTCAAGTCCCGTCCCGGGTCCGACTTTTGCCAATATCTCAGCATTCTTGTGATAACTTGCGTACTTTCGCTGTCCTTATCAAAGAATATGACATCGTTGCACGAAATGGCTAACCGCGTGTACCCCGGAGGCTGCACCTATGGTTGTTGTGACCCTGGAACGTGTAGCGCGTACTCTTGGCTGTTTCGTGCCGTGCGGTGTGCTAGGGAACCTAGAGAAACTCGTCAGACACAGACGTACCCTTATTCTCGTTGCCTGCGACAATGGTTCCTTTTTTTTGCTTAGGCTCAGCCTCAGCAGAGGGAGGGGGTCACTATTTTGGGCAGGGAGAGGGTCTTGAAGCGCAGCAGGCTGCAATTTCACGTGACGCTCCTTCCTCCATCCCTAACTCCATTGGCAACCAATGCAGATGTGATATTCACGTCCAAGAGGTCAAACTATTTCCTTGGATAGGCTTCAAGCCAGTTATTGATTCAAGATACTTGGGCGCGGACGTACGCATTCCAGGCTAAATAGGTGCAATAATCGTGTTCAGGAGGTCGTGCTGCCCCTACAAACAAGTTTCACCTGAGAACTGCAAAACTGTTCTAGTTCCAGAAAGACGAATGAGCAGCACATTCTCCTCGAAGATGGTTCGGAAACGTAACCCTTCTGATATAATTCAGGTTCTTACGCTCAGTCCTGTTTCCTCTCATGAAGTGTCTTCATTTGTCTTTCAAAGATGCTCTTGTACTCCTTTTCAGGCTAGTCGCATCCCTTTATTCTGTGATGCCTATTTTTTTTTTTTTTCTACCACAATCGAAATGGGCTATGAAACCCCTTCGCTACCTCGTTTTTCGTTTTTTGGTTATCTCTATGATATTAGCTCCAGTTCTGTGAACAGCATCAAAGTTCAGTGCGTGCAAGGTCATGGTATTGAATGCCTTGGCAATGTGATTATCTCACATTCACTATTTAATTTCCAGGTCTCCTTATCACATTCTGTCAGACTCGGTGCCGTTCTCTCACCACTTACCCGCTGAGTTCTTTGTTGTTCTTGGGTGCATTTCTAGAGTAGGCTGGAGCCAACTGCGCCGTAGTATTGCGCTACGGGAGTTTATATTGACGTACAAAGCTCAGTGGGTGTTGTATTGGAAAATAGCAGATCCTGCTTCATTCGAGGTTCCTGCCTTTTTTCGCAATCCTCGCTGTATTAGCACTGCTCTCTATGGGTACGCGTAGTAAATCTTAGAGCATACACATACACGCAAGTAAACTTTATAGTACGTTCCGCTATGGCAGTTTCCTTTCAAAAACAGCTTAACAAATGGCCGCTTTCTATAGACCCCACCCCAGGTACTTCCATGATTCCCATGTGTTACGAGCGTTTTATGAGAAATCGTGCTTGTTAAGTGACACTGCTTAGTTCATGTTCTTTAAGGTCCCACAGGCTAGGTAGGTTGGCATAACAAATTATGCGTTCTCGAGGTTTCCATCCCGCTTTCATGTTGCTCTTGTATCTAATATTATTCATACTCGTTTGTAGACGCTAGTCCACTGGGACTCCTCTGGAACTTTGTGGAACTGCAATCCCACACGGTAATGTTAGTGCTCTGCTCTGGGAGAAATAACGATGGCGACGATGTGATAATGTCTGATGACGTCATTGACGTGGGACGCTTGAAAGCCTTTTTTGGCATGATGCGGAAACCATTCTTGTACAAAGGAGTCGGTCTACCTGCATATTAACTACTTTCCTCTCAGTCAGGCCGCTTTCATGCTGTGCGACTGGAGCGGTGCAATCGCGCCACTACGACAAGCCGCGCTCCACCACCAATAATTGAACTAACGCGAAAGTCGTTAGAAAAAGATTCAATATGTCGCCTGCAGCCGTCCAATGGATTAGCGGTGGAGCACTGCCTGACGAAATCGTGCGATTCACAAATCGCACGATTCACAAGATGCTTGACTAAATAGCTAATTATCACCGTGTCGTGGTGTAGAAAGCCTCACTCCCGAAGTGGGCGCCATTCTTTCGTACAGATGCGGCTGTGTGCCATTGCGTACACTGCGGGGCTACAGTAACCTTACGCCCAGTTTTATTCAATGACGAGGAGAGACTTCCGTGGAAGATGCGTCTATATTTGAGCGCAGGGGATACAGATTTTTAGATAACTTCCCCTTCGTCGCCATTCCCGAACAGGTCAAAGCACAAAGGGCCACGATAGCGGACTCTATGTGTTATTCTATTAATATATGTGAAAAGATAGCGATTATGTGATAATACGTGTACATACTGCGATTGCGCCATAGTCCATGATTGATTGCAGCTACTTATTTTTGTGGAGGAGACTGGAATAAGAGAGCTCTTCATGATACAGCAAATGACATAACCTCGACAAAAATTTTCGAGTTACGAAAGTCAGGGGCGCAAACAATGAGAAGCCCTGCAAGTCTGCCGAGGGGACTGGTCACCATCACACGGAAACGGTATATCTCTTCTTGGCAACGGTAAACATGTCCTGTAACGTTGCTGTGGTTTTTTACTACCGTTCTGCTAGACTCACTTCCTGGACCAGCAATTTGACGAGTGCCAGATATAGTATGTTCGGCGAGAGGCGAAAGCGTGCGGCTGGAATAAATCGGATGTTTTGCCACGCTCAGAGCCCAAACAATATGGAGCGTGGAGAAACAGTGGGAGCATCCTTGGGTTGGGAGTACTGAATGTATACTCACTCATCACTCTATGGTTTACTACATTTTATGTAACTTTTTTCAAGGGGGACCTCTGTGGAGGGACAACTGTTATGCTTGGAAGAATTAGTTTACTAAGATTGTACTTGCTTCCCTTATTTTTTTACTTCGTAATGCGTTTGATCCCTTCATGCTTATGTGAATTACGCGAATGTGGAGAAACCATGGGAGTACTTTATGCGTATGTAAATTAGAGGTTTTCGGTCGATGACCGCTTCCTTCCTCGAAAACGCCCACGAGGCTACTGCACAGGAAGAGTCTAGGACTGAAAGATACTCATAGATGTCACACTTTAATCATAATCACCAAAACTCAATAAGGTGCCACGTCCCCAACGAATAATGGAACCAGGTGTGAGGTTAACTGTACTCCGGCAAGTTCGTAGCGGCACACAAGCCGCATCTTACGCAAGAACTGGCGCCCCGAAGTGTTGTCCAGTATTCCAAAATCAAAAGTGAAAAAGGTGTACGTTGTTAAAAATTTCCTTAGCATTGTGTACGGGCCTGATGAACGTACGGCCATGTCTTGTGTTAGCGAGTAACGAGTTGAGCTGCAGACCTGGTTCAACAAGGTTACTTACAATTAGCGAATTTTAAAGAGTTTAATCAAGCCATTAAAAAATTTAAGCCATTTTCTTCCTTTATTCACATTTTTAAGATATTGCCAACGGGTGAGCTGCGTGTGGAACATTCTCCTATAATCAAACTTCCATCTTTTCTGGGCAGAAGAAGACCGCCGAAGGTATCTTGTTGTTGCACTATTTTTCGACCAATGACCAGTTATATTTCTTGTTTATCACGAGAATCATCCTTGCCTACATTTGAGGTACTCTTACCAGTACTGATAATCTTAAGGGTCTTCTCAATATTCGTCTGCCGGCGTCGACATGTCTGAAGCTGGACAACAGTTCATATCAAAGGATTTGCGTCTGAAGAACAAGCCCAATTGTTTTCACCGTTATAAAAGGGTTTGGTTTCAAACTTCCTTGCTAGCCAGCATAGCTCACACAATCCGAGCAGAGGCCTGAAACGGCAATGTCCGCCACTTTTGCGTCATCCGATCCAGTCAATTTAACCTGGCAATGCCGTTCTGCTTCAAGACCAGCGAGGAATTAGTCTGCTAGTTCGCGCGCGTCCGCGACTCAAATGTCGAGGGCTAACCGTTTGTTACTTTCTTTCACTTCATTTTTTTTTTCTTTCTGCAAAGGCTCAAATAGGTTTTGACCTTACAGGGGAGCGAGAATTCCACTGACGCTGTTGATGCGGATGTTACTGTCAAAAAGGTTTGGGCTTTCTTATATCATGATAATTGCTTTATTTTATGCCGAAGTTTTCGCGTTCCTGGAAGTATATACAAGAGTGCTGAGTTGTGAGCAAAAGTCGTGCCCCAGGCGGGAGTCGAACCGACCTCACGCTTTCCGGGCGAGTGCGCTTCCGTTACGCCACCAGGGCCGCTTTTACCCTCTTCAGCTTAACGCCTTTATGTCGTAAGTCGCATCAGCCCCAACGTTCAACTTGTGAGCCGGTCGCCGTAATCATTAGATATCGCAATGAACCGCGAGGCCTAAGGCTTTAGAATTTTTGAAGTTTTATATTATGATAACTGCTATTTTACGCCGCTCAAAAGCCGTTGAGCTGAGAGAGTAAAAGCGGCCCTGGTGGCGTAACGGATAGCGCACTCGCCCGGAAAGCGTGAGGTGCGGGTTCGACTCCCGCCTGGGGCACGACTTTTGCTCACAACTCAGCACTCTTGTGAGAACTCCTTTCGTTTATCTTTCCTTGCTTCTGATATTTATAGTGAATCAAGAAAAAATTTCAGTTCGATACTAAAGGTGGTATTGCAGAGCGCATTCTCACAAACGAATTTGAACATCGAAGTGGTGAGACGCGGCTATGCTCGGGTTCCACCACCAGAATCGCCGCGCCATTTGAAGGCGCTCCAGTCGATTCCGGCGTACTCAAGACTGATTAACCGACTGTTAATGAGTGAGAAGGTATGCGAACCAATTTGTTCATGTTAACCCCGTTTTTTTGTGAATTCGTTTAACTGAATTTCTTCTGCGTCTGGTTTTTTAGTTCCTGTGCCTTAGAAATGCCTATTAGGATGACTGCTATCCATGAAATTTTTCCATCACGCTGAGCATCGAAATACTTTAACAGGAGATTTCTCAGTTTTCTTGTAGTTTTCTTGGAAGCGTAATGGATAACGCAACCGCCCGGGGAGATGCGGGTTCAAGTCCCGTCCCGGGTCCGACTTTTGCCAATATCTCAGCATTCTTGTGATAACTTACGGAGCGCGCACTGCGGCGTTAAACAGCAGTTATCAAAACTAAAACAAAGTACGCAAGATTACACCGATCTTGGCGGGGAAACTGGTGGCGCCATATTCGTGCCAAACGATGCCGGCGCCAGAAACAAGCGATGTCGGTGATCAGGGGACCAAATAGCTCTAGTATGTATCATACTAGAGCTATTTGGTCCCCTGATAGGATCACACTGAATTTGGCGAGAAGGGTGGTGGTGCCAAAAACTAATGTGAGTTCCGTGATAAGGGCATCGCATTGCCGTGGGCAAATTTTCAGCGAAAATCTTTGAGTTTTCGTGTAGTAATAGTTGAATGGTACCTATCTAAATACTCTGAGCGACTCAGCTAACTCACCTCACGAACAGTTCCTTTCAGCTGAAGCTCCTTTCGAATGAATTCCTTTGGGATTTGGGCAACGTGCTCGAACCTTGCAAACTAAATTACATTTCTTTCAAACTTTCTCAGTAATGTCTTGATGAAGTAATAAGCGCTTAAATAAAAACAAATAAAGCATAATTCCATCATATCGACGCTGAGTTGAGAGCGAACGCATAGCCTCAGAAGGGGACCTAACAGAGACACTGCGATTTCCGGGTTTGAAAGGGTTCCAAAACCATAGAAGTCACGTACTGCCTTCTTGCGATGGTATATCAGAGCTTACTATCAACCAGGCAACGTGGTAAGCCTATTAACCGATATCGGCAACAGATAAGCTACTGTAATCATACCAGAGAAGCTAATTAGTGATGCCGTTGGTGTGCTGCACGCTACCACGAAGCACGAGGTCCAGATTGGAAGATTATGTACGACTACTAGTGGGACGGCACATGGCGCGATGATCCTACCCTTCCGTCAACTGCCACGTGATGGAATTCTCATTGGGAACATCGGCAAAAACAGCGGTAAATAAACAAAACAACACTGTACTGTACTGTCAATAGTACTTTTTATGAAGAAATCTGATAAACGCGACGACTGTAAGCAGTTAAGGATAACTTCAGAAAAACGCCTCATAATTCCCAAGAAAATCATATTAATGCCTTATGACAATTCATAGTACCATTTGTTAGAACATACCAGTCTGGAATTCCGTAGAAACAGCGCCACACCAGCCAGTCCCATTCCCACAATCGTGCCCTGAAATGAGAAAAGACTCCATTCCATCAAATCTCATTCGAAAGCTGCATCAGGTTTCTCAAGTTAGCTGAAATGGCCTAATGTAGTTGGGAGAAGGGGGTGCCCCATTCGGCCGCCTTTGTACCCCTTCCTCAGAAAGGCTTAGCTCTGAAGCGCAGACGACCAGAGACGCCAATAGACGGTTTCGTAGAGAAGAGATAGTTTCCATTAATCCGCCTTCATCGAAGGAAAGTATACGGAGCTGGCGAGTGCCCCCTCCCCCTCCCAACTTGTTATCGCCGCTGAAAGTGTTGTATATTTCGAGGTTTTTGTTTGGAACTGTTTATTTTCGGCCTAACGTGCCGACGCAGTCATCCTCTTCGGAGACAGGAAACAAGCCAAAAATAAACGCTTCTATTTGACACTCTCGAAAGGTACAATACGCTAACTGACTGAAGAAAGCAAAATACGATCATTACCGGATAAGAAAATGGACGGATACATAGAGCGATTCCAAAACCTACCCTGACAATAAGAGCAGCATAGCGATCGACAGGATCGACGACCCGCACTGCTGTTCCTTCTAAATTGAGAAAAGGCTTTTTTTCAGCAAACAAGTCACAATCACCAAAGTAAAATATTCCAAACAAGTTGTGAGGCTAGGGACCTTTCGCTACATTCCTACGGGAGGGATGGATAATTAGTGACTATGGGAATATCCTTAAAGGCAGTTGGCACGATGATTTCCTACTTAGCCTAAAATGCTAGTAGGGCGCTGTATAGTGGGGAATTGGCGAAAGAACGGAGTGAAACGGTCAAAATCCTGCGAAGAAAAAGCCTCCGTTCTCAGTGACTTGAAAATCGATTTCGGACGAGTTTCCCGGCATCTTGCCAATCACCGCTACCGAAGATACGGCTGCATATGTGTACCCATATATGCATGCAGCATCACGGCCGCTTCATACCAATCCCTTCGCTTCATAATTTGCTTAGCAAATGAATGAATACGAGTCAGGAACGGTCGTCCATTTGTGCGGGCGGGCGTGGTGGGCGTTTGGGACGTAATGTTGTGGCTTGATAGGGCCCTTATAAGGGCACCTTCCTCGGGGAAACCGCTATGCAGCGCCTGCCCAGGGTCGCGGAATTCTATCCTGCCAGGAGTATTGATCCTAGTCGTCTTGGGGGATTTATCGTGCCAACTGTAAGAACGTTTCGTTTATGACTCATAGAAATCCCTCTGTGAAAAAAACCCCTGTTGAGAAGTAGAGGAAGCCCAACAGAAACCAGTTTTCAGAGAGGAGGACTACATCAAGCTTTTCCCTCAACCATTCTTCATCATCTCCACGTTGTCCCTTCTTGTAACCTCGGCATGTCGAATGTTCAGTTCTTCTGCCAAACGAGGTTGTTAAATGAAACCTTTTATTGGCCTAACGTTTCGACCTTCTCGTCTTCTTCAGAGGCCTGAAAATGGCTCGAAGCTTTAATTTGTTTGGGTTCGGGTAGGCAATCAAAGTTTCGAGCCATTTTCAGGCCTCTGAAGAAGACGAGAAGGTCGAAACGTTGGGCCAATAAAAGGTTTCATCTAACAACCTCGTTTGGCAGAAGTAATTGAACATTCACTTCTTCATCATTTTCTTTGAAACATTCTATGCGTGTGTTACCACAAGAACGCTGCTTCACCGGCAAAACGTTCAAATACAACTAGGACTCCAACCCAGACCCTTTTACCCATAAGTGTAGGATGTAGAGTCACTGTGTATCAAAAGATAAGTTTAACATTTTGTTGTTGAACTTATCGTTTGATATCCCCATCATTCCAAATTCAGGTAGAATTTGATTAAAAATTTGGGCACTATTTACCCTTTACTGAATGCCCCAATCTTCCGAAAACAGGCCTGACTTTTTTCTGCCTTGGCAGAATTGGCTGAAAATTTGTACCCTGGGGTAGTTTGACCTCCTGAACATGAATATCACATCCGCTAGGCACGAAACCTGGCGCCCGCGCCAAAATACCTTAAATCACCAAATTCGCTGAAAACTTGTTCTCAGGGGTAGTCTGACCTCCTGAACACGAATATCACATCCGCTCGGCCTGAAACCTCCTGCCGCCCGCGCTACAGGTGCTGGCGCCAAAATACCCCAGATCACCGGCGCGTGTGGCGCGGGCGCCAAGAGGTTTCGGGCTAAGCGAATGTCATATTCGTATTCAGGAGGTCAAAATACCCCAGGAGACAACATTTGAGCCAAATCTGTCCACGGAGAAAAAAGTCGGTCAGAAACTACAATTCTGGATGGTTGGGGCAGTAAAGGGTAAATAGTGCCAAAATTTGAATTTGAATTCAGAACTGAAAGTGAAATGCCAGTGAGTGTGAAGTGAAGCCAGTGGCTAAGTGCCACCAACGCTAAAAAAGTTTTCGGAATCCATTCAAAATGGAATAGTTTCCAAGTGGATAGAGCATTTTCGGCCTTGTTTTGATTTTCGAGTTACTTATTTTTGGAAAGTGGTTCAGGTGCTCGTAAATGATGAACCATAGGAGGAAGTCATGGTAAGCACAAAGGGTGACTACGCAGTTTACGACCTCGGAAGCAAAGTTTCCCGCTAGTTTCTGTAGCAACGATTCCGAAAATGTCCCCTTCCCTTTCCTCCAGAACAATAACCCTCTATTCAGAGCGATGACTGATTGTCAAGCAAAGAACAAACAAAAGACTTGAAAGGAGGTAACACCATCAGCTCAAAGTTCAGAACCAGTCACAGGAGAAGACTCCTGCATCGAATATTTCTATTCCGTGTATGCCCTCACCGGCAGTACATGAAGGAAAGAGCGAAATTTACCTGGAGTGGAGACATGAGTTTGAGGAGCGGAGACATGTGTCTGAGCCGGAGGCGCTGCAGCTACAGCAGCATCTTCCTCACCCATGCCGCTGAAATTGAAGAGAACATTCGCGAAATGCGACCAACGAGCGCACGGTAACAACGACTGTCTCATGAGAAATTGACAATGAGCGAATTCGAATTCCATACGAACACTAAAGCCCAATAATTATGCAAGGATGTATCATGTAAGAGTTGCTACATTGTTGCGAGCCATCGGGCCGCATTCATACTTTGCGCCGCTGGAGAATCGGCCTGAAATGGAGCACCCACGATACTCCGCCTAAGTAGAGAATCAGGGAATCCGCGCGAGGAACCGGTCGCGTCATCTGGAGAATCTAATCGACAGTACTTTGAAGTCGATTTACTGCTCCTTCAAACGGGTGCGTGAAAAGAAAATCATAATACATAATCAGAATAATAATTATAATGGTGAGTCGCCTGCGACGTCGCATCTGTAAATAGCGGTATTTTAGGTCTCATATGGCGACAGTAGACAATGTATAACCAAAAAGTAGCCATAACGTCTACAAGGCCGTAGTCTACATGAAATTCGGGTCTTTAATCAAAATGGTGATGCAACTAGAGAAAACGCCGCGCAGCAGGATGGCGAATTGCGCTTGTCTTCAGCGGCCTCCAGCATCACAGAAAGCAATTCATTTTCCCGAATTTTCAGTCTCCTCACTTTGGAAGAGTTAAACCAATCGATATATACATTTCTTGCATTTCGCGGATTTTCCGATTTCCAAAAGCCTGTTTCCGTTCATAAGTCACGACTCGATTGTGCCAAGGGGCTCATGTAGTTGGACGAGCCGCCGAGACTCCACGGCGACCCGGCTCACCATCGCTTTGCTTAGTGTGAGCTTTGGAGGAGGGAAGCGATCATAAACCTCGGTGAGAGGAAGAGCTTGAGTGAAAGGAAGAGCCAGCGTCGCCCTAATGTCTAAGCGCGGCTCCCTCAGACGCGATCCACTCGCTCAAGTCAAATGGCGTCGAACGGCGCTCCACCACTAATCACTGGATCGCTGCAACTGATCACCCAGCCATACTCATGGTGAAATTCATCTCCTTTATTTGACTTATGGTTAGATTAGGTAATGGTCAGCATATGAAGACTGGGTGAAAGAGCAAAGCCGCATGACAGAAAAGTCGAGGCAGGTGTGACTGAATTTGTGGTCGCAGCGGTCCAACCAATATCGGAATAGCACCTTAGACCGCAATCGCGCGAACCGAGCGACTGAATCACGAGTATGAACGTAGCCTGACTACCCCGTCGAAGTGACTGACGACACAGGCAGTGGAGGTTGCGGACAGTTTAGAAGCTCTAAGTGCATCTAAAAAAGACAACTAGTAGCTCTAGCTTCTTTTCCGCAGAAATGACACATTTTCAGCAGCCCTCCCGAACCAAATTAACACCCAGAAAGCATAGCTAACGACTCTTAGGAAGCTGGATTTAGAAGACACGTTCACGTTCACACGCCCTTTTTGGACAGGGCAGTCCTGCTCGCAAGTATGGCAGGTACTACATTTGCAGCCCAAAAATACGTAAAGAAAGCGGGACCAGCTCGCGAAGAGGCCACGGCTCCGCCCGCTGGCCAAAGGGACGCCCAACTTTCATTTTTAACTGCTACCATAATGATGCGGTTGTTCCGTTACTAGCGTGACGATAAGCAGAAGAACCTGGCAGCAAAGAACGAGAACTCATCCGACCACACGCTTT
Organism: Cooperia oncophora; assembly: GCA_036418165.1. Taxonomy (NCBI): domain Eukaryota; kingdom Metazoa; phylum Nematoda; class Chromadorea; order Rhabditida; family Trichostrongylidae; genus Cooperia; species Cooperia oncophora. The sequence goes on from MU949945.1 coordinate 10,964, forward strand.
GCTCGCCTTATGCACGTGCAAGCGCAGTTCAAGACGGGGTCCAACAAGAGCATTTCCGGTGGGCTTTTTCTGCTTTTTCCTCACTGCTGTGTTCATACCAACCTTCCACTTTATTTCAGCCGCACAACACCATTTTTGAACCCGTGTCTGCCTTTGAGGTCTCGAGTTACCTATGAGCGTCAAGCTATCCTTGGATGATCGGCGCTCGGGTTGTTACAACTTCGTCGTCCAGTGCCTAACAGCCAACATACTATGCACATAGGGCGGACGGGATCAATCAGAAAGACGGGGTTTTGGCCTAGTTGTATCCGTTCGGCGTTCATTTTACTGATGAATGACCTCTGAGACTGATGGGTCCAATAGAACAGCTAGTACATTGAAAATAGCCATTACAATTCGGTTCCGAGTTCGAGGTTCGGCTAACATCTCTTCAGAAAAACCAGCAACTCGAAAAACAACACAAATAAAAACAACCTCAAATGAACAGCTGCGGAGGAAAGCGAAAAAGATCTTGTTCGAACACAAGACACTACCGATTGTATAAACGAAGAAATCAATGCGCTCGTCTCATAGCAAATATTGACAAACAAAAGACCCTCTGACAACAAGCGATAACACAAGGAACGTCCAAAGTTTGAAAGAGAATGTTTCGCTACTCCCAGAATCGATATTTGCACAATCTCTGAGCCCTGAAATGCCTGAACCGATTAAAACTTTAATAAAAACCAAATAGTTCGACCTTGCACGGGCGCAACCTGCGCTAAGTCACCAGCGAAACGCCCATCACACCCGCTGCTGACACCCGAACGGTGCCTGAAAATCGTCCTTGGATTTGAAATCGTTGTGAATTGGCAGGTGTCTACGGAAATCGCATTTTTTTACTTTAATTTTCTCGTTTCTACTATAAGGTGTGCGCTATCCTTTCCGAATATATGTTGTTATTTCCTTCTCAAATGGTGTTTTATTCCTTATTAATTTGTCGATCACTTGTGGCACCTAACATGTTCTGTTGGGAACAGTTCGTCTGGTGCATATCAGTCTGACTCATTTTCTAATATATGGCCCTGATGAGCGGTGACTATGATATGGCCGAGTCGTCGGATTATGGATTGCCCGTTACAATGATCTATGATGTTGGTAGGTGTGCGAAATTTTCGGCGCTATTGTACCACAAAACAAAACGATTTCTACCTGAACCTTTGGTGAGGGGAAGTGCTCCAATATATACGAATCCCTCTCGAAATGCAGAAACCTGCTTTCTTTTTTTTTTTTTTTTTTTTTTTTTTTTTTTTTTTTTTTTTTTTTTTTTTTTTTTTTTTTTTTTTTTTTTTTTTTTTTTTTTTTTTTTTTTTTTTTTTTTTTTTTTTTTTTTTTTTTTTTTTTTTTTTTTTTTTTTTTTTTTTTTTTTTTTTTTTTTTTTTTTTTTTTTTTTTTTTTTTTTTTTTTTTTTTTTTTTTTTTTTTTTTTTTTTTTTTTTTTTTTTTTTTTTTTTTTTTTTTTTTATTTAGGGTCGGTCCTCCCACAGACAGCCCACGAGCTCCCACCGGGGGCCTGGGTGGGCCGCAGTATGCGCTTTAACACGTTCTGGGGGGCCGTGTGACGCACATGGAGATGTCACACGCTTTCGCGTGTGTGGGCTGTTTCTGTGAATGGTCGTGATATGTAGCAGTTGTCGAAAACGGTGCTTTGACTAGGGAACAGGTATCGTGGCAAGCAAGTAAAAACGGATGAAATTCTAGTTGTTTTATGAGAAGAGAATGGCTGAGTTTGTGAGAGATCCTCCGCCAGCTGGCGGTTCGTTAATGTGTTAGGCAGCGTTCAGGCTTTGCCAAGGCAGCGCTTCGGTCGCGCGTTCGAGACGATCGATGTGCACACTTTTGACTGCATCGATCGCGTCAAATGCGCGACCGAAGCGCTCAAAACGCTGACGCAGAGTATGAACGCAGCCTTTGAGCGTTTCGAGAGATTTGAGCGACTAGGAGATCATAGCTATCTTTCAGCAGTGCTGGTCGAGCTAGCTGAAGAAAGAGTGGCGTATCGGATTCGGCCGCTGAAGCATGAGCTTGTGGACCCTTAGAACGCTGATGCCGTGGTCCCGTCTCTAAGCATTATATGCAGTAGGCACGAACCTGAAACGTTTACGTTTCCGACTGTACACCTTTACTGGACTAGGCTCGTGAACATTTTGCTGTGGAATAGGTGCTCTCCCAACACGGCGCCACGTTTTTGTGCAAAGCACCCAAGGCGTTTCGCTCCATGGCAGAGTGCTTGAAAGGGTCAGTTTTCCCATAATGGAGCTCTTTCTCGTAGGCTTCCACTGAACGGCTGTTGCCGTTTGGACTCCAGAAATTTCGGCACCGAACCCATTTTTAAATTGCCCAAGTCACCAATTCCGCTAATTGTACATAGGGGTAGTTTAACATCCTGATTACGAGTATGACACTCATTCTTGGCGCTGGCGCTAATGGATGACACTATGATTACCTCCTGGGCTCAGCCTTAGCCAGACGCAGGCGCGAGATAATCGTAGTGTCATCCATTAGCGCCAGCGCCAAGAATAAGTGTCGTACTCGTAATCAGGATGTTAAGACTACCCCAACGTACAAGTTTTTAGCGGATTTGGTCTCTTAGGCAATTTAAAAATGAGCTCTGGTGCCGAAATTTCTGGAGTCCAAATGGCGCGTTAGCCCCACATAGAACTTTTACCTGCGTTGCTGATACACGTCTCTTCTTGCGCTTTGCACCAAAAAGTGAGACCTCATTAGAACAGCACCGAAAAGATTCACTAAGTTCAATTTCCTTTTTTTTATGTGCTCGCAGTAATCGGGAACTTTGACTGCTGTCAAATCGCTTCATCGATCAAGAATTTTCTCTAAAACACCTACACTATTTCTGCCTAGTTGTCTTATTACTACAGGGGCAGTTTTCACCCACAAGAAAAGAGTAAATCTTTTTAAACGCTTCAGTCCGGTTGGGTTTCATGTCACAAGTTACTTTGATAGGAACATAACGCTTGAACTTTTGTCTTAGGAACATTTATAGCAATGCAACATACACAACGTCGACCGCATCGATTTTTTTGCTTTCGTTATACGCCCACTTCTTTGCACTCAGCTGAAATATGTGAATAACTTACATGTATTTGCAAGCGTGACAAATGGTTAAGCGTGCTATCCTACGCGCATAGCTTCTTCTTAGATTGAGTTGAACACTGGGCGCTTCTGATCTTCCGCCATGTGGAGCCTGAACGTCCGGTTTGCTTCATTCGGAAGCTGCCTGAATCTTTTTGTTTTTCTGGTTATTTCCTAAGCAGTGATCATTTGAGGGTGACCACCGATTGGATATTGCGAAGGGAGAGCCAACCTGAAGTGAACAGGTTTAGAAGATTTATATAATGCGATCTGGGGCACCTCCGAAGAACGCAGTCCTATTGTTTGCTCAGGGATACCTTGGCCACTATGGCCCACCTCTTGGAGCCAGCCCATGTCGGAGCCTTACAGTACTTCAAGGTGAAAAATGTGAATGGTATGCGCAATGCGACGTCGGCTCTTCGTCGACCGTGAGGCAGATTATTCAGGTGGCAACTGCTGGTTGCGAGTTTGAGAATTTCGCTAGGGAGGTGGGCTCGAGGCAGACAATCCCCGCGCTCAAGTGAGTCGTGGACCTCCTTCATTGTACAAGTGCTATGGCCCTCATTCTCCACGGTCACCCTCATTCGCTGCTCCAGACTAAGTAACGGAAAGTCGCCATGGCTCTCATAAGCGGCGGTTCCGACGCCTCCCCAGTTGCTCCGCCCTCAAAAATTCGGAGGCTGTTATTGTCACGAGTTTGCTCTTACGCCGTTTTTCTTTTTATTTCACGTGCTGGGTCTTTTAGTATTTGATAACGGAAACGATCAGTGAGCAGCAGGCGGCAGGATATCGCTGCGTGGGCATATGTGAGATGAGCAGCTCCGGAGAACTCGTGTGGTGAGGCTACCAGGGATACCTTACGTTCTCCATTTTTTTTGCCTTTTCCTTCCATGGAGAGTTACTCAGCGACTATATGTTCGTTATTGAGCGCCACTAACCACACTATGAGTCACGAGCTTTACCTTCATAGGCAAACCCCAGAGCCGCTAGAGTCGCTAACGTGACGTGACTCTCCCAGTGAACCAACCTAACAGTCAGTAAAATTATTCGTTGACAGAAGGAGGCAAAAAGCGAACAAAATGTGGAGAACAACTGATCCGGCAAGGACGCTCCTTGCAGTGGTCGCTGCTATGAGTTGTCGGCGGACTGTCGGATATGCTCATCACCTCATTGACCGACACTCCAATTTTTCCGTGAATCGCAACCCGATTGGTATGGGGACTCCTAACCTGTATAAACAGTAAAACAAACTGTCTGGTTGACGCTGAAATTCTCTTGTATGACCAAGAAAACCATCGAGAAAGCTTCATTTCCGCACGAAAATTTTCAAGGTAGAAGAAATGGCCATTGTTTATAGGACAACTTAATATGTTGTATATAGTTACCTTAGAGTACAGGAGTGTATTGCTAAAGTAAAGGAATTATCACCTTATTGATCCCCTTGGATGGCTACATCATAGCCTGTAGGCCTAGCAGAGGGTGCCGCCTCGGTCCAACCCACCTTACATGCAAATGGCAACGCGTCGATCTCATGCAAGAACCAAGTAGTGTTGAATCGAAATCTGACCCATGACAGACGAATGAAAAAAGAGGTACGTGTCTTTCCTTGCCCAAATAAGGAGGACTTTTCCATTTGATTGTTAAGATTGAGTAAATGAATATGATCTTTTTCCCTGGCGCCACGCCCGATAGACATTGCTCATAGATGTCAGATGGGTGTAAGGGGGGTGTAGTTGATCACTTACTGAATTGCTTATCACCAGGTATTAAGTTCAGCCCCACTTAGTCACGTGATCAAGAACCCTTGACATCTTGATTTATTTTGTATTCGATTATTTATAATCCGCTAAGTTTGTCTTTTGGTGTGTGTACTTAATCGGAAATTAATACCTCTCTTCGATTCGGGTAGAGAGTTTAGACTGATGAGTGATAAAGAGGGTGCGACGGGAATTATTGGTAGGTGACAAGAAGTGATATCAGTTTATGGAGATTCGATAAGGGACATTGGACGGGGAGGGTCAGAAATTCATAGTGCTGGCTTCATCAACGGTGCAACGTTTGTTCCAAGATGGATGTAGGGACGTAGTGAACTATCGGTAATCGGCAAGTGTTGCAATGTTTTACAAAAGTTTACTGATAGGTTTTATTCTTATTAATGTGACGTAGGTGCTGAAGGTATGTGTTTTCTGAAGGTTATTGGGGGATGGAAAGAGCCAGACGCAGAGGTTTTTTTGGCAAAAATCGGCTGAGGGATGGGGAGATATTTAAAGGGCAGTTGCACACGTTGGGGCTTGCTGGAAGGAAACAGATGATTCTGAAGGCAGTTCTGCGATCGAGTGATCAACGAAATGCCGAAATGCATTCGACATTCGGATTCAAACTCGCATAGAACGTACCACTTTCGTCACTCGAAATGGCGTCATAAGGGGGCCACAGACGCGTGATTCTTGTGGGCTTTGTTGTTTTCAGTCTGCAAGACAACGATGCACATGCTGAATTACGTGTATGCATTCTGTTGCTTGGAGCGTCGTAGGGAGAATGTCCCGTGCTCGTCGATGAGAATCCTAACTTGTCGTCTCTCTCGTGAGCTCACGAACTGTTTTGCTTTCCCTCGAATACCATTTGCAAAAATTGCGAAATTGCTTGATTTGAGAAAATTAGAAGTCCACATTTGTCCACTTCGCAAGGCAAGATGCCTTTAGGCGGGGCTCAAATTCGGCAGTGATGCAAAAGGGTGTTGTTGCAGAAGCTCTTCCAGCATGGCTTACCTCAGTCTTTATTTCATTGACGGAGTTTTCTGAAGGTATTTGCTTCTTTGTTCGCAACTCTATCAGCTACTGGTTCATTTTGAACATCCACACTAATACTTGATCGCGGAATCGTTTTCGGGCGAAATAGCTCCCGGGTCGTAAATCACTTCTCTGTGTAGGAAACGACTTGTTCATTGCGATAATCTCAGCACTGCACATAGATCCTTCGAATGTTCACCCCCCCCCTCCTCTACGACCAACTTATGGTTTTTCTCATTCACACCGTTCTTCTTTTGTCATACTAGTCCAGAGAGAAAGAGAAGGCACAGCCTTCGCCCAGCTACCGTCTATGTACAGAAGTTTTTTGTGGTTATGTAGTGGTGAGCCATCCTGAATGTAAACTGATATTCAGGCAGTCGCTATGGATTGTTCGGCTGCTTTGTACGATTCTCTCTTTCCATTGTGTTTAGCGAATAATTCAACGCATCTGCTGCATTATAGCCGCCGAAAACAGTTCAGTAGCGCTTTCTAATTGTAGTCCCCGCAATAGATTCAACGCTATCTTTCCAAAATGTTATCTTTGCAATCGATTTAGTTTTTGCTGAAATACAATTTTTCTGAGTCGTTTATTCAGTAAAAGGTGTAGGGCGCTGTTGGTGGGGGAAGCATCCGAACGACCCCCTGTTTTTGTAGCGCAAAATCCCCGTCTAACCCGAAATGGTCCAACCAGCACAGAGTTCTTTCCCTCTTGCTTTAGGCCGAATTCCTAATCTCCTTGACTTAATACTAATTCTGCATAAGGAGTCTTTCGGCAGTATTTACCCTTTACTGCCCCAGTTATCCGGAATCGAGCCAGTTTTTGACCAACTTTTTGCTCCGTGGACAGATTTGGCTCAGATGTTGTCTCCTGGAGTGGTTTGACCCCTGAACATGCATAATCACATTTGCTTGGCCCGAAACCTTTAATGTGCATCGGCGCGACAGGCGCCCAGTGGTTTGTTGGTATTTGAATGCCGACGCCTGTGGCGCGGGCCCAAGTATCCTCGCTGAAACGGACGCGATATTCATATCAGGAGCGTAAAATACATTAGGCAGACAACATGTTGAGCCAGTTAGCCGCTCCAAGAAAAAAGGAACGGAGTGCCCGATTTAGGTATGTATGGGGCAGTAAAGGAGAGAATAGTGTCAGTCTTTCAAACGTTCTCCTGAAGGAAATAGTGCCGAATTTCCCAACAAGGACGGTATCTGTGGCACTTTTTTTCTTTTAGAGATATTTTCCTTGATGTACCCATTATCAATTTTTTGAAATTTTGCGCTGCCTTGTGTTTTCAAACTATCACGTTTCGTTAATTGTTATCAGATTACAGGTGATGCTGTGATGCGTCGTCAGACGTCATCCTCGTCGTCAGAACGCCGTCTTAATCAGTCAAGTTCGCATCTTCGCAGTATGATGTCTATCATTACAGCTGTGCTTGTAGCTTTTGGCACGATTTTGAATTTTATCGTGCAAGGATTCAAGCGGTTGCATCGAGGGGTAAGCGATCAAGCTCGTTTCGAAGGAAATTGATTGCTACGACTGTTTTCTCTTTTTTTCTTCTATTCTTGCGTACACTGAATATTGACATAAAAGCACGATAGTCCTGACCGCGAACCTTGGGGATGTCCCAGATTCAGAGCATAAAATACTGTAGAAAAGCACGACGCTGTCGTGAAGGGGCCACAGCTCCGCCCACAGGCCATGACAACGCCCAACGTTCATTTCTGAAATTATCCCGGTGGTGCGGTTGCTCCGCCTATAGTTCTCTCCATTATGAAGGACGAGGATGAGATGATAGGGAGAATGAGATGAAACTAGCAAGTTCGTCTCTACAGGGGGGGGGGGGGCAAAAAAAGTCACTTCGACCGAGTCACATATCAGCAAAGTTTTCGCTGCCCAGACAGAGGACGTGGATACGAGTACCAGGGCGGAAGATACCAAGATGTTCCTCGATAAGCAGGAGCTGGCTCTCGCCCATCACCTTCATGTACACCAAAATATGAAGTCATCTCCAGTCGCAGCCTGACTGGAGAAGACCTTTGGAATTCATGTCACCTCCAAACAGCTGCGAAACTTCTAGTATGGAGTCACCATGGATAGCTACCTGGAGACCAGTACTCTCAATCT
>MU949945.1:19108-43398 GCA_036418165.1 Cooperia oncophora
AGAAGGAAGATGGGGAGAGGAAGGGAGGAGCTTGTGCACCGCTTGCAGCCCTCAGTACTTATAGTGCAGTGGTGTCCACGGCTTGTAACGGAACAGGCACGGGAGTTCCCATGTGTAGAGTTATTCATTAGGGTCCTGTTGCGGCATTTTTCGAGCACCTTTCAGGACAAAGTCCAAACATGTAGGCACAATTTCTTGGAAAAAAGCTAAGCATATAAGGGAATAAGGAAATGGAAATTATATTTTGTAGCCATGGAGGATCGAAGTACTTACTACTGGTTGCCCGTTTTTGGGTTCGCTGGAGCCTTCCAGCGAAAATAAATTTTTGTTGGTTCAATGGAACGATTCCTATGCCATGCAAAAAAACCGTTTCCAAATAAAGACGTTTTTTGATCAGAAAATTCACACATTCTAAGGGTTTTTTGAGGGGTTGTGTCCGACAGTAGTGGTTATTCTCGAGGAGAGCATGTACTTTCGTGTTTCAGTCGCTGTAGTGCTTTTTTGTGGCAGTAGGCTAGTTGTAGAGACGGCTGTTCGTTGGTGTAGCCGTCGTGGTTTTTATCTTGTGTTAGTTCACGAACGATTGGTGACGGTTCGTGCTGGACTAGAGATTGGTGCAGCCTTTAGAGAGGTAGCGCTGGGACAGCTGTTTGATTATTCGGGCTTGCGTCATTTCTAGTACTTTGATGTTTTGCGTGAGTTCACGTTCCTATGACGTGATCTTCCATTTTTCTCAGCAACAGTGTGGTCTTCGAAAATTCCTGTGAAACCTAGTTCTACTTCTATTCTGAGTTACTTTTCTATTCTCGTTTTCGGAGCATAAGATAAGGGTAAGGTGGCTCGGAACTGATGAATCTCTTCGGAATGCGCAATGCAGCCAACTTCTAATCCATGTCCTCTTCCCGAAATCCAGTCTCCCACCGTTTAAAGGCTCAGGAGAGTCCACTATAGACTAGGGACACGCCATCACGCTCAGGAATGGTAGTAAAAGTGCGGCTTGGTCCGCTTATGGCGAGAAACTTTCGAAAGCCGCGAGGGCCCGGCATACTGCAAGATGGGCTGTCAATTTTGCAGCTAGTGAGACTGATGGAAGAGAAAAACGGGACGAGCTGGACGTTCGGATGAGTGTACTGTCACACGTTTTCGTCTCCATCCTTCTCTGTAGCTCTTGTTGCTAACAAAGAGGTTTGTCAGGCAGGGGTTTTATATAGACCGCAGTGCGATGTGACTGTCAAGAGCATTTTTTTGTGGTGTTTTTAGAACTCTCCTTGCCTTTTTTCTTCTTTGAGGAATTACTTGTCAACTAATGTTTCATAACTGTCCAGCAACTATCCATGACACTTTATCGCTGGAATTGTAACCCATTGCGTACCGCGTGCTGCACCATGTGCAGCACGCTTCTTTGCTTCTGTATGGCCGCGTGCTACACATGGTGCAGCACGCCTCGTTTTAACGTATTTAGCACAGGGCACATCATTGGTTGGGGATTTTAGTCGACTCTATACGACCCCCCTCTTTTTTGGGAGTTGGTACGACCCCCCCCCAGCCCTCTGTCCTTCCTCATCGAATCGAGCACGTCGAGCGGGGGGGGGGGAAAATGGAGGGTAAATAGCACATGTGAAACAGGAAAAGCCGCGAGACACTACGACCTCTCCCCTACCCTCTGCAATCAGATTTCTCCCAACTTTCTGCCCCTGTTTTTCCAAAATTTCTCGAAACGTCCCTACATTTTACCAAAAATTATCGCGTGCTCGAGGGGGAGGCGAGTAGTGGGATATAGTAGCATTGAAACAGAAAATCACATCAACCACCAACTCTACAACGACCAAAACGTAAATACGACCTCCCCCTCCCAAAAATGATCAAATACGACCCCCTCCTTTTACAACGTCTGAAGCGAAAAAAATCAACTATCAAAATAAATTTATCTCAGCAGAATACGACCCTCCCCCTCCTGGCGACCAAATACGACCCCCCCCCTATTGGGGATTCCCCAACAACGATGTGCCCTGATTTAGCATTGTTCGATGACTCAAAACTGTCAGTATCTTTGTGAAGTCCCCCGGAAAGAAATACATGTGTGGGGAAATAGCGGGATCAAACTAGAGCTAAGTTATTGATATTTTTTGGAAAATTCTTCAGCTACTATATCCTTTATTTATTTCTCAGTAACCAGTCAAAACAAGGCTCTGGCTGCGACTCCACTAAAAATTCGCAAAATAGTAAAACTGAACAATTTATAGACATGTTACGTCCCATTCCCAATACTTCTTGAATTTATAAACCTTTTTGTTAACGGGTCGCATTTTTTTGGTAATAGTATTCAATTTTACTTATCATACTCATGCATGCAACAGTAATGTATAATACGAAGTATATACAATATTTTTATGTCATACTTACATGATAAAAATTGCATTTGTTTATACTCGGCGCGCCAGGAGTCGCGTCGACAAAAAGGCGTCGTCCACAGGCGCCCGTTTTCGCCCGACTCTCCCGTCCCATGAGAGTATCCCACATCGACTCTGCAAGATCTAAGGGACCGATCTAAGGGTTTGGTATGCCTGCCCAGGTTCACGGAGCGCAACGCCGCCCTCCAAAAACGGGTCTGGGGCTATTGACACCCGGGTACCGTCTCCCGACTCCGCCCCTGCTGCCGCAACTCGTCTTACTATGGCCAAAAACTCTACGCGTCTGTGCCTTCTCACTTCTGCTTATTCCGTATGTCTGGCTGCATATTCGCTGCTGAGTGACTCCGCCTGTTGTATTTATCATTTCGTCTGGAATTATGAATTGTTCTTCGGTGACACTTTCGATGCACTGTTTACGGGGCCTATCATGGGTTACAGAAGCTTTCTACATCTTGTCCCATCTCAACCTTGTCCCGACCTCTCAAGTTGTCCTTCAGGTGGAACCGAATTTTCGGACAAACGCGGACATAGCAAATTATATATAGTGGGTCTGTTCGTGAAATTGTGCAGGGTTGCAAGCGAAGGCAGAAATAGTGTTGGAATTCGTTTACGCACTATTTGTCTTACTTCATTGAGAGGCTCATTCATAGCCAATCTAGCGGAAGGAAATTTGAGACTACTTCAACTTGACCTTCTCCTTGTTTTCCAAGCTCTCCAAGTATAATATTTGTATGGCTACGTTTCCGCCACTTCCTGTGCAACCCGTGCTTCCAATTTTTTACTCATTGATAGCTGTCTAAACAATTCCTCCTCGGAGTTATTTTGTTACGTTACCCGGCATTGTTAAAGGATCACTCGGGAATAGTCCCTGCGTTGAGTTTCTAGCTAAAACCGTCTTTTGATCATCGAATCCCTTACTATCCTGATGGCATTATGAGGTTCTCATTGCGTGATAACTGTAGTAACAAGCAGAAGCAAAAACAAAAACAGAATAATGCAATTTCAATCCGTTCCTGATCACAGCTGAGTCGCTCGCTGTTTTCGTTTAATGGAATTGCGCCAGTGATAAAGCGTCTGGGAGCCTCAACAGCTCATCTGGATATCCCCTCGCTGCGATTTTCTCTTTTTTTAGATGTCTTTCAGTGGGAAAGTAAGCGCTCGTTTTCCTGCCGCTTAATGGTCCACGTTACCCGAGTGAACGTTTTCTTATCTCATCTATCTTCAACCGAAAACGTATATAGAACACTAACAGAGGAATAATAGAAATTAATCAATTGTCATAGAAAGGCTGTAATTTTGATTCAGGAGGTGATGAGTTTCCTCACAAAGTATTAGCAATTTCGGGGATGTCATAGAAGTGCTGTAATTCCGACAGAAGACGTACGGAACTATGAATATTCTGGTGTGCTTTCCTGGGAAGTGGAGTCTACAATTTGATAGCAGTCCTGATATTTTTCTCACTGTGGATCGGGAACGATTTTCCGTTCAGGTTGATCCTGACTTTTTCTCATTAGAGGGATAGAGGAAAGGTTTCCCCCCAGGATTTCCACACTATTTACTTTGAATTTCTACGAAGAGGTTGAATCTTCTCTGGTGAACAGTTTGACATGAAAATTTTCCCTTCTTCGCTAGTAATATTTTACCCTGCTTTTTTTCGAGGTCAGCTCTTATCGTCTGTCATAGTTGAAAGTACTTAGAAACAGTTGTTCAGCTCGTTTCGTCCTCATCAACTGATGTTGCTATATTGGCTGTCCCATGACTCGTTATGAGTCAGTTGTTTCCTGGAAATGATCTAGATGTATCGCTCAGTACTGCAGTGTTCGCTTTCACTTCTTTCATTTCCCAACTGTTGCGATTGCTCGTGGATTAAAACCACGGTTTCCATATGTGAGGTATGCTCCTTGAAGTCGAAGCTCAAAGCGATGCTCTCGTCGTTGATCAATCCCGTCTCGGGATAACGCGCTCTGCGACGCCCCTGCTCGGGATATGCCATGTATTCTACTTCTATTCAGAATAGTTGTGGCTTGTTGGATGCAACGTGGAGTACAGTAACTAGCAGATATCTGCCAATGTATAAGTCGATGTTTTCCCCGCAGACCGATTTAACTGCTCTGCTGGCCGAAAAGTTTGGTTCGTCAAGGCGCGAGCTCATCTGGGATTTGACTCCGTACTGCTGTAAGCGACTGCACTACCTGCGCCTGAAACATAGGCTAAGGTTACGTCAATATGTCTTAGTCGGACCAGAAAATTCAACCTAGTATTAGTTGAGCTAAAGTCTATTCTTTCACAACCTAGATGGTTTGCGGTCTCTCGTTTCAGCAAAAATCCATTTGGATTACCTCAGTATTGCTCGGAAATAGCAAGATATCTGATGAGAGACTGAGTCTTTTGGCACATGGATCAGTTTCTTGTCTCAAGTAAGGTGCTTAACTGGAATGGATAAGGTGGCAGTGTCAGTGCGACCTCTCACCAGTGCGTTTCCAAGTTTTACTGTTTCCGAGCAAGGAGTAAGGGGGACAGGCACTGTACGTCATCCGTCTGCTGCGTCGCTAACAAGGAGGATATAGCCCTAATCGAATGAAAAGGGCCAGCAATCAGTAACAATTCCTCTCGAGATCATTTACGACCCCCCCCCCCTCCCTTCTCACAGCTGCCGAATATGACGACCTGATGAATTAGCACAACGGAGAAGCACTCTGGAGGCCGTCACAAGAGCATTTCCATTCGGCACCTATGAAAGCTCGCCAAACGCTTAAATTAATGACATCCTCATTTTCCAACGCTCAGGTAAATGTATGTGGAAAGATGATCCGAGTTTCCTGCGCTTAGGATATCATTTTCAAAAGGTGAGTGGCTGATAGTCCGTCTATGATCTCGCCTTGTCGTTCACAATTGTTATAGTATAGGATGCCTTTTATAAACCATTTTCACTTTAAATTCACCCTTTTTCAAACCAAATTCACCCTTTTTCAAACCAAATTCACCCTCACTTTTCACATCAAATTAACCACACTTATAGGGCGGGCAACTCATCAACCAGATCACGCCAGACATCACTGCGAGCCCCGCCCCCCCCCCCCACGTCCATGCCCACTTGTCAGCGCGCACATATTCTCAAATCTTGTTTCATAACTTCTGCTTTTGCTGTTTTTCCACAAACACTTGACTGGAAACGACCGGGCATTGACACATGGCCGACTCCGCCCATTCTCTAAAGGTTTGGCATTCTAGGCTGACCACGCCCACTTGCTTTTCGCGGACTTTCGATATTTTTAATTTTTGCATTTTTGGACTGCTGCGTGAAGCCCCGCCCACTGTGAGAGGCTCCGCCCACTTTGAGGAGCCCCGCCCACTTTTCAAATGGTTCAAATCGGCAGTATAGAGCCTTGGCTTGCATGCTAGGGTATTGCTGATCATTCGGAATAAACTTTGCCGGATTTTCTTGTTCCGAGTGACGAACGAGACCCTAGCATGCAAGCCAAGTCTCTATACTGCCGATTTGCACCATTTTGAAAAGTGGGCGGGGCTTCACGCAGCGGCCCTAGAATGCAAAAATTTTGAAAAAATCGAAAGTCCGCGAAAAGCAGGTGGGCGTGGTCAGCCCAGATTGCCAACCCTTTAGAGAATGGGCGGAGTCGGCCATGTGTCAATGCCCGGTCGTTTCCAGTCAAAGTGTTTGTGGGAAAGCAGAAGTTATGAAACAAGATTTGAGAATCTATGTCCGCGCTGACAAGTGGGCGTGGCCGTCGGGGCGGGGCTCGCAGTGATGTCTGGCGTGATCTGGTTGATGAGTTGCCCGCCCTAATAAGTGTGGTTAATTTGATGTGAAAAGTGAGGGTGAATTTGGTTTGAAAAGGGGTGAATTTGGTTTGAAAAAGGGTGAATTTGGTTTGAAAAAGGGTGAATTTGGTTTGAAAAAGGGTGAATTTATAGTGAAAATGGTATAAGTAAGATATAGTATGATAATATGAACTGTACTGTTGGAGTTTCTCGATGGGAGTGACTTATGGTTTGTTCAAGTTTGTTTGAACAAGGAGCAATAGAGACACATGATCTGTGTGTCGTCTCTTGTAAGCGATCACCGCCAAAACCACTTGTCGGATCATCTTCGATCCGTCTTAGCTCTGTCTGACAGTTGGGGTTACACGCCCTTTCTGCCGTCTTGTCTACTAGCAACGTCTTTTCCCAAGTTGTGGTAGTCCTTAGGAGGCGATACGATGGCGTGAGCACGGCGCCTATTTGTGGACACATTAAACACGGTCTGCGTTTTAGGTTTTGAGTGCTGATCTTTGTTAAGGTTTACGAAATGAAGTTTGTGTGGTAGTGATAGGCTACGGGACACTGTACAGGTGACATTGAGGGTCCAGTAGATCAGGATAGCCAGCTACCCTGGCCATTCTCATTTTTTTTCTCGCGCAGTTTCCAGGAGACTCTTTGTAATGAGTAGCGGGAGGAATTTGATGTGTAGAAGAGCGATCCAAGTTATTTCCGGCTTATCTTTTTGGGTTCCCATGAGAATTCCCCTTTGACCATTTGGCACATTTTTTTCGCATTCTAACTCGAGTAAAAGTAGTGCGCCCGGGCCAACGAAGACGGGTCGCCATACAAGGAGAAGGAGCGCCTGGCGACAGCTGGGCGATCCCTTTGTATGATATTTCTTTCCACTCCCTATGCGTTTTTCCAACCAATGAATACTGATTTTTCAATGGTTAACCTGTCACATTTTTGGAATCCATCCGTAAGTGCCTTCAAAACTATGTTTGCCTCTGAATTTCTTGACGGACCAAGTTGACAGGCTCCTCTGTTATCAACTTGTTAACTCATTCTGGTGCCATATGTCATTGAACAGAGAGGGCAGAAGCCGGTCGTTAAGATGTAATAGCTAGCAAGTTAGCCCGGTAGGCGTGAGATTTATGTAAGAGCACTGACTGGTGCCAAGCGTACATATAGCTCGCCACCTAGCTTTCCCATGTTAACCGGAGCGTTTTCTCGTTTGGAGGCCTAGTCCCAATTGATCGACTCTGTGAAATGGGAAACTTGGCCGAGTTGGGCTCACTTCATCCCGAATTAATGTTGCATACGGTGCAAGTACGGGATACCGCCTCTGGCCAGCCTGCTTCATCCTTCTCTTCTCCTATACGAATATGTTTTTACTCTTTCACGAACGCGTCGCGCAGCAGTGCCGGACAGACTTTTAGTCGGTGGTTTCCTTCAGTTGAGTAATCCTGCGCTGCTGTATCCAGATCGATCTATGCCATTAACAAGGAGTTGTCTCATAAAATTCGGGACAGTTCGACTGGAGCGGTGCATCCAGAGGACTCATGTGCACAAAGGATATTGCTCAGTTGTTCTGAAGTGAGGTTTTTGGCCAGTCCCGGAATAAAAGAGCCACGAAAGTGAGCTATTTTTTCTGTAGTTCGCATTCGGTTATTCCAGCTCCAGCAGTGGATCTTCTGAACGCCTCCTTTTCCCCATCTCCCACTACATTGGCTGCATTACCTCTCCCACACGCGTCCAGGGAGGGAATCCCGGAGCGACTCCCGCCCAGGCCAACCAAGCCTTCTACCCTCCGGGGACGGTGAATTGGTACCAGATTCGTCTGGGAGGATAAAACACTGACCATAGGTTGTACATCGATTAGCCTCGCGAGTCATGGCGTAGGCGAAATAGCGTTCGAAAAGCCACTACGATCCGTAAAATGCGTGCCGTATGTCAAGTAAGATTGATCAATGCTTCACCAATTCACCTTTTTCCTCTTATGATCCCTTGTTCCTCAGAGTGATGTTGCTCCCCCTGTCCATGAAAAGCATTTGCAGCATTAGGCTCAGTTACGGTTGAGCACTCTGCTTTCGGTTTTATCTGCCTATTCGATGCGCTCCATTGCTGAAATGCTCTCATTCCTTTTGACGTCATTACTTTGGAGCCACTTCGGAAGCTTCGCTTGATGGGCGTGATGTGTAGGCGAATAAGCCTTTTTCTAGCTCCATCTAGTCGATGCCGAATTAATCGTCAGAGGATGTCATTGGACCCGCATTTGAGTAGTAGGTTCATTGTGTGAATGATCTTCTCTGGAAGGTCTATTCATACACATTTCATAAAAAAATCATGAAAATTTAAGAGGCGCATTCTCCGGCAACGTCGGTGGCGCACCGCGCAAGAAGGACAAATAAAAACGCACAAAAATGATGCAAGGAAGAATACTTGAAGCGAAGGTGCGTGCTGCATGCGACTCCGCCGTTTAATCCAGAAAACTATACTGCTTGTGACTTTTTTCCTCTACCCGATGAAGTATTGCGCATGAATAGAATCCCAGAAACCCGCTAAGATGTCCAGAGCGGGCAACCACTGCATGGTGGAACATCGTGAGAAATGGGGTGTCAGTACACCCCCCCCCTCCCCGGAAAAGAGTTCTGGAACGACCCCACCGCTTTCCGGCTCTAATTGTTCGCTCTTACGAAGAGGATTAGATACGTAATGACTCGCAAGCGCTGCGGCGTAATGATTCCATGGCGAATTATTGTGGAGCAGAACTGTTGACCGGGTGGAAATCGCGGGGCTTTTTCTGGGGTGATAGCTTTTTTTAGGTGTGGGCTTTTGAGAAACGGAAGGCGGCATGTTGAAGCAATGTCTCTACTGTTGCGTTTTCTACCTACTCGCAATCTGAATCTTCCCCCGTTCGTGAAATATTTCGGATGGGTTACGGACGCGTTAGTGGTAAATCGCGAGCAGGTTTTTATGCTTCAGACGAAAATAACTTATTTCGAAGGCAATCTCTTGCAAAAATAAAAACGAAATCAGAACGCCCATTAATCTCTTTTTCCAAAAACTCTTCAGTTTTCCTGAAGACCCGCTAGTTCAGAAGATATTTTAGATGGGTCACCCTTGGGCGACATTCTGAGCCACTCAAAAGCTCGACTCCTTTTGTGCCATTGTAAAGATACTTATTCGCGAACTTCAATATGCTATCGAACATATATTCCCGCTGAACTGAGTTCGATCGATTTCGTGCGAATGTGCGCCGTGCATTACCCTTCTACGCTGAGGTGGTGGGAAGGTGTAACTTCTGATTTTAGGTGATTTTTGTCCATGCAAGGCAGATATTTGTTCATAACTACTGATATTGCTTATAAATTGCTTTAATATTTTGTGGTCTTTCTTACATCGGGGTACTCTGCAGCTTCCAGTCCGCTCCAGCAAATTTAGCGATGACACTTTTACTGTTTGGTGCTCATCGACCCTGCTTTAGCCCCCCCCCCTTCCTTCTCCCCGGAACCCATTACGAGGGGAAGCGTCCATGATCACCCTCCCGATGGGTTTCGCACCGATGCTGCATCCTGACTGCATAGAGCTGCTGTCGATTTTCTCGTCTTTGTGAGCGCGTCTGTGTAGCTCTCGCGGACGTTTGTCTGATCGTTTAGCGTCTCTGCGTCTCTATTCACTCTCTTCACATCTCTGTTCTGAACCCCACTACCCCGAGTTGCAACTGCGGAATGTGTTTCCCATTCACAGACGCCATTTTCAGTAACCGCAGTATTACTTGTCAGGTGTTCCGCTGGGAGTGTATCCCATTCAAGTTTCTCATGACATGCCCAATCCTTCTTTCGAACGTCACCATTTTGTAAATTCTCCATCATATTTGATGTGGCTCTCATCGAGTTTCCATCTCATAGCTCATATCTCGTTCGCCCCACTTGCTTTGTCGGCAGCCTCTTTCTGCCAAGTGCAAGGGTTGTTGAGCAAATGCCGTAATCCACAGAGCATTACCATCAATTCTGAATCTAACCATAGTTTAACCTGCCTTTCAAAACATCTAGAAGTGGAGAACTTCGACATCTCAAGTTCCTACTCCGAGATTACCTCGGAGATTGACTGCGTCTCTCGTGTAGGTTGTGTATCCGCTGCCACCCATCGCGTACCACTTCGTCTCTCGAAAGCGTGTGGAAGAACGCTGGGATCCACGCGTTCACAAATTTGGTCTCACCTATCATATGTAGGTGTTTACCGGCTTGCGCAAGACTCCCCATTGAGCGTCTCTGTGTCTCTGTGGCGAGTTGCCTGTCGACTGCTGGTAATCCGCCCGGTTCCATTTGTGCGCTTTCGACGAGTTCATTTGCTTTGTTCTTCGAATTGAGTTTTTCCTCAATTCAGCAACCATTAAAAGGTCGCCTCGAAAGCGTTACACTTTTTCGGGCACAGTTATTTGCGTAAGACTTAACCATAGCATGGGAATACTGCTAAGAACACTGCACAGTATAGGCTAGATATGGACTGAAAGGTCTCTGGAAAGTGAAAGCATGGCGCATTCCAAAGAAGGTAGTGGGCACTGATCACTCCATTTTTTTAGTTCAAAAATTCAAAAATCTATAAGTTTTCGCTACCAATGACTCTTGGGAGCTTTAGTGCTGGCTGTATTATTTAATTTCATGATAGGCTCATCACTTATACTAAGCTGCACTTAATTTCCTTGTTTCTGTCTAGTAATTTCCGAAGTTTTCTACGAGGAAAAGCTTTTCTTGACAAAGTTCTTTCTGTATTGATACTGATTCTTATTGTTATTCCGAATTGTTGTTTTTCAGGTAGCTGATCGACGTGGTGTTGGGATATGGGAACGTGATTCGTGGGTTGAATCGGTACAGTCGTACCCGTCACAAGTGGGACAGATTATCCGTGGCTCGCCTATTACCAAGTTCCTTGTGAGTTTTATACCTGGGTTCTTCAAGTGCGTTTCGACTGTGCTATCTTTTCCCCCACTTCATGCTTTTCCGTACTGCATTGAAATGTTTATTGATGAGTTTTTGTGGAGAGATTCTCAAAGATTTTATGACGAGCAGGTCTTTCTGAAGTCGAAGGCTTAGATGTGTTCATGCTCTTCGACGTCTCTAAAAACAACTTTTAGAGTTGTCCCGGAAAGTTCTGCAGGTTTTGAGTGTTTAACTTTGAACGATCATAACTTTCTTAACACTCATCGGTAATCCAAATAAGCACCATTCGAATCAGCACACTGTTGCCCAATGCGAAGCAGTGCGAGAAATCCCATCAAAGAAAAAGAAGTGCGGTGGTCGATAGATGCACGAAATCGTGACGATAAGGTATTTTTGCGGTGGTCCTAATTGATGAAGTATTTTTCAGCAAGGAAGTTCTGAAAATGTTTGAAAAGGTGATAGTCGGTTGGTGAAAGGTCTGGAGAATATGGTGGGTGTGGTAGAACTTCAACCCCCAATTCGTTCAATTTATGGATAGTGATTTGTGAAACGTGTGGGCGGGCGTTGTCATGCAAAAGAATCGGACCCTTTCTTTTGATAAGTGTTGGCTGCAGCTGACAATTTTCCGGTACATTCCGTCGATTCCTTCAGTAGGGTTCTGCTGTGATGGTTTTTAGCCTGGTGATAAAAAGTTATAGTGGATCACACCAGCCGATGACCACCAAGCCGTGACCAGAATCTTTTTTTCGTGAGGGTTCGGCTTTAAAAATTACCTCGGTGGTTCGTCGAAATCCAACCACTGTCCGGAACGTCTCCTGTTATCAATGACCCATTTTTCATCACAGGTGAACAGGTTCGGCTTAAAACAGAGCGATCGTTTCTCTGCGCGCAAAAGAATGCAGACAGGAACTCGAGTATCTGTGACGATTCTGCCTCGGTCACTCCGATGAGCGGGAACCGCGTTGTCCAGTTTTTTCACCCGGTCCTGTGCGTTCCAGGAATCTGCACGTGGATTGCGCTAGCTTTTCTGCAATTCTCTAGGAACTGGTTTGGGATTGGGTTGCAGCTTCGATAATCCCCTTAGAATCCTCGTCCAGATATTGCTTTAGGTCACCGTTTTAGTGCGTCGACCGCTGGAGGTCATCTTCAAGGTTGAAATCTCCAGAAAGAAATTTGTTGAACCATTGCCGCACAGTGCTTTCTCTAGCACTATTGCCCCCACACCTGGTTAATTTGTTTCGATTGCGGATTGCCCCAATTTATAGTCGAAGAAAAAAATCGTCCGAAGTGCTCTTTTCACATGCTTGAAAAAATCTTGAAAAAAGGGGTTTATCAAGCAATGGTGAAACGGCAATTATACCATCAGATAGCGCAAGAAATTCTCTACAGGATGTGCTACTGAGAAGCAAGGCAGAATGAGTTTTTAATCAGCAGTGAATGTACAAAAAATAGGTGCACAAAACGCTGAGAACTTTCCGGACAACCTAATAATTGTCTTGAAGAATTTCAGAAAAGTTTTCAAACTGCCTTCATGCACCAAATGGGGTCTACGAATTTCTTGGCAGGATAGGTTGTCTTGGCCTTCAGGCTGTTCCACTGTTGCGCAGACGATCTATTTGCTTATGAGTACCTGGTATCTGTTCTTTTTGTGGGCCCCATAGCGCGTTTGCGTCCTGCAGCAAAACATTTTGATAAGAAGCGGTAATCGAGAGGATACATTTTGAATGGAAAATGATTTTTTTTCAAAGATTCCTTGTGATCACCCTGGCTTCGGTCCTTTCTATCTTGACTCCACGATTTTTTTCCGTTTCGTCCTTGGCGATGTACTCATCACTATTCTGTCCCCAAAACTCATCACTCTTCTATCCCCAGAGAGGTGCTATTCAACTGACCAAAACAGCACTTGTGCGCCGTCACGAGTAATGCATACTTCTACATTTTTTAGTGGTCACATGCGAAACCTATTCCCAGAAATGTTGGTGAGGGGGTATGTAGTGCTCATTCGGTTGAGGGAAGTCCACAAAAGCACTTTTTCCTTTTGTTTTATGAACTGTTATTGTGTACTGCAGTTGACCGTGTGAACGTTTTCACTTAATAGTGATTGTAAGCTAAGTCTGGTAACGGGAAATGACGTTTTTGCGAAATGTGACACCACCCGATTTGCTCCCTTGATATGATACCCTCTGACCAACTTTTCCTCAAAAATCTGCCTTCGAGCGGGGGAAGAGGTAGACACCTCCGATCAAGTATTAGAACTAGTGCTTTTGGCTCTCCATTACCTTCAAAAAGGGGTTGCAGCGCGAATGGAACGGGAATCAGCAATCAGAGAACACTTATTCTTAGACGAACCTCCCTCTCCCAAGCTGTCAAGAACGACGTCCGCCGTGTCTACACAACGGATGGTGGGCCCTGTTCGGTAGTACAATTGATGACGTCTCAATTAAGCGGGAAGCGGGGTATCAGGAGGTGCAGGATGAGCTCCTTCTGACTGTCTTTTCTACCAACAGTGATTGATTTGTTGATAAATTCAGGAAGAAAACATCCAGTGGTTGAATTGCCGCAGGTGAGCTCATTCCCTGCCTCTTGAAACCATCCCTGCAACGAGATCTTCGTAAAGGGAATAAACAGTTGCCAGGAAAACAGTTTGTTGGGTTCCAGTATCATTTATGTTCGTATGCTTCTGAGGATGCTGTCATTCAACTGCCTCTTTTTTTGTACTTCAAAAATAACTTTTGAATGAGCGGCACTTACCAGTGATTCTTGGACATGCTACTCTTTTGGCTTTTACTGGGAATTTCAAACGTGGTTGAATGCATACTTGAACCCACAAAGTCACCGGGAACTATCCCTCGATGTTCATATTTTTGTAGCAGACAAAATAAATGCCGTCAATAGACAGTATACAGAAGAACTGATGCGCTAGCGGGCCTGAATTTGTTTTCGCCGATGAATGTGTAATATTCAGAATCAGCAGCGAGTTGGACGAGCGAGAGATGAGGTAGTAGCAAGTTGCACCACATGTCCATATATGGTGCAACGGTGCAATCCTTCTTTGAACCATGACCAGTCGAGTCTTGTTCCGTTCCATTTAAGGCCTTACATTGGGTACCAGTTTTGTCGCACAAAAGGGCATCACCGAGTGTTTATCGACTGCCATCTGCAAGTCATTATATGCTGATGGGATTGGAACCCTGCTACCATGCAATGACTC
Source organism: Cooperia oncophora (assembly GCA_036418165.1). NCBI lineage: Eukaryota > Metazoa > Nematoda > Chromadorea > Rhabditida > Trichostrongylidae > Cooperia > Cooperia oncophora. Next base: position 33,433 of record MU949945.1, read on the forward strand.
AGCCGTGCGGGTGAATCAGACCCCCGGATTGAATGAGGTCTGAAACGAGATGTGAGCCCTTGGGAGTGGAGGGAGTTCAGTGGAGAAGGGTCCGCTTAGCAACTGCACGGTCTAGGGGTGAAATCGCGTATTGGCTGCAGTTCTGGTTGGCCAAACCTTCCACAGTAATTCGCTACAAGTCTTGTATGGGAGGATGAAAACACTGAGTGGTAGTGTCCTCGAAAGCTTTCACACAGGGCATAGAGTTGATGTTGTAGGTATGACAGGATTGACCTGAGCTGACAAAAACTACCAGCAGACAACAAATAACTTTTATTAAAGGTAAAAGGCACGATAGAAAAAAAAAAATGCCACAAAGGCAAAAACTATACACCAGAAGCAAAGCTAAAGCAAAACCACTAATCAATCCACAGGCTTATATAGCGGGGCAGAACTTTCTGGAAAGGCGCCATCCTTCGATCCGTTCGGATCCATCCACTCTCGCACTAACCCGCGCGCCGCGCGCACTCGGAATTCAAAACTGCTTGCCGTGAAGCCACACTATTCAGCCTGTAAAGAAACTACAAAAGAATAAAGTGAGCAACTTCATGTTTTTTTTAAAATCATATTCAACAACATTGCATTCGAAGAACCAGTGCGGTTCTCTGAAGGTAAAGTGCGTGCTCCCTCAAGAAGGATCTAATCGGAGGAAACTGTCTATCCTCAAAACAGTGGGCACGATTGCTGGAAGCGAGCGGTTGTTTCCAGACCCATTGCTGGAAGGGCTGGATGAGGGCATTTGGCCAAACTGTCCAACGCTTTGGTGGTCAACGCCTTCCAACAATGGAGATAGTAGCGGCCGCCCGCCTCACAATCGTGGCCACTGCCTTTGAGCTTATGGTCATTGGACAATGCATGTACTTGTCCGAATCATATTTGAGGCGCTTTGCGATACTGCGTGAAGTCGAAACCGTGGCGCATCTTGCAAGACTTCCTTTACAACAGAGGGTCTTGTTCGGCAGATGGGAAGAGGGGGTCCTGTTTCGCCTAGAATAGGGGATCCCGTGTCATGCTCGTCAGAACCTACCCTTTTAATAGGCAGCGCGACAAATGTACTAGTTCTGGAATTTAATTGGCGAAGCCTTATCCAACTTATTGTGAACCGTTGTTGCAATTTTCGTTTTTTTTTATTCTTTTCCAATTTTTTCCAATTTTCTTCTCTCAGGTTTGTGTACAATCCATACTTAAAGCCTTGTGGACATTTCAGGTGCTGATCTACACTGTTGCCAAAGATGTGCTTCTCTATGGGGTGAAACTCACGCAAGACACCTATGCAGTGCTGTTGGTCGCCTGCGCGTACATTGCCCACGGATACCGACGTTTTGCTGTTGGTGTGGATCGACTGAGTGACAAGTACAACAAGCTGCGACAGCGATTCAAATGAAAGCCTGATAAACTGGTTTCTGTGCCTCGTAGGTGATTCCCTTGCTTCTGCCGTTCTTGAACAGCAGTGTCCTTCCTCTGTCCCACTTGTATAACGTCTCACCGGGTTGAGCAAGTGCACAGAAGCCGCTGAACTTGTGGTATGTGTGAATCTCACTCGGAAAAATTCTAGTGATTATGAAAAACAGCTATAATTAGCACCGGTCAGGCAACTAGTCGTTCGAGCCGGCTTCTGTGTCGTCGATGCTCCCCGTAGAACTCGCAAATTCAGCATGATTTAGGTAGTTTTTAGTCGTCTCTTCATCATAATTTGACTGCTTGTTACACTTCTTCAGTAATCGCTGGTGTTTTTACTTGTACTGGCCATCCGTGTCCAAATGCCATTCTTTTGTAACATGCTAGATCGAACTGGTTTCCTCCTGCCCATGGCAAGTAGCAGCAGAAACAGCAATGTTACAGCTGCTTTTGTCTGTTTTGTATACTAACTAAAAGTGTTTAGCATGTACTTGCTCGGTCCGGTCCTACTCCCTCTACAACTTCCTCTTGGAATGTTATACTAGTTTCTAGATGGTTTAAGGATTACTGTAGCATTTTTTATTATGGCGTCTCATGTTCTGAAGTGTCTTCAGATACTATAGAATGAATCATAAGTCTTATGCTCAGTATGATTTATAAAAGTTTTGTTATGTTGATGATTAGGTAACGCTAAATGAAGTTTCTAAATGACTCAGTGAAAGCTGTGTCAATTCGTTTTTTCCTCTTGTTATTTTGAAATTCTGCCATGCCGTGTCGAACGGTGAAATATTGAACGCTATTGAATGTGTTTGATTCTGACGCGGCGCTGTGTGCGGTGATTTTCTCCCCATTTCTGTCCCGTTTGTTGCCGTTACGATGTCGTCCATACCTGCGGAAAGGTTTGCCAAAATTATCCAAATGCGATGGGTTTGTAGATCACCTTTGTGCCATCGATCAATACGTATGTTTATTGCAGGGTATTAAAATCTGGCACATTCTCATGCCTACTCGTGTTCACTAACCGTATCTCAGCGTGTAGTGAGTCGATCTACGCCTCAGTTTTGAAATTCTGTCATAAATTTGTAAGCATGAACAATAGTCGATGGTCGATGAGTGGTAATGGAACGTCATCGTCACCAGCTGGTAGCGATTGCAGCGATGCTGACGTAACACTACGGTATGTTGCAGTTACACTAGTTATTCTTTTTTCTATGAATAAATTATAGAATACTTGTGCTGAGTTTTTGTAGTTTTACTTCTCGGGGCAGTTCGGCGACGGGTTTGGGGGGGGGGAGGGGTGGGGCGGGTCATTTTTCACTTTTGCCTTTTCCCATTAACCTGTCGAGCCATCTAGAGAGTCATTTCTTGAGCTTACAAGAATTGACAGGTTTCTACCATGATGGCTCGACGAGCTTGCTCCAGCTTCACAAGAGTTCACAGGTTTCACCAGAGTGAGACTTGTAAACCGGAACTAGTGAAGCAGCGAAAGTGCAAAATGCCCCTCCCCACCCCTACGTCGCCGAACTGTACTTCTCTAGAAAAAAAACCTATGGGGTTATTGTAAACGTTATTAGTCCATACAAACAAGTATGTTTTGATTTGAAAATTTTATAGATCGTTAAATATCATAGTGGAGTCAATAGTGCCATTTTGGTGGCTATAGCGATAGGATGGAATTCACTGGAAAGTGGCAGTACCAGTAAAAGTATGGGCGTCAATAACTATAGGGGCATTTAAGGGACTCTGTGCAGAACTGGTATTTGGAAATCGCTGTACTAGATAGGTTCACCCACCCCGAAGCTCCTTTCTTTTGCAGGACTAGGGCAACGGCTCTTCATTATGGTAACTGTAATTTTGCACAATGAGTCCTCTTATATCCTCCTCTACGTGAAGTGTTGAAGGCAAACTGTGCACTCACCTTCGGGGACGGCCATTGCCATGCACGAGGCGATTGGGTCCGCAGCTGCAGTAGCGTGCCCGTTTAAAGGCAGGGGAACGAGGCTGTAGGGTAGTACAACCCGACTGACTTCATACTCCGCCTGCGCTGTCGCAGGGCTAGCGGCTTGCCACACGCCCAATCAAAGCCAACCACACTTCTTTCTGCTGTTTTTAACTTCTGGTTGTTCTCTATCTACCACTGAATGCGTGTTTTGCTGCGGAACCTTGGTATCGACGCACGTGCTGCACCGATTGCGCGAGCAAAGTGTAGACGTAGCACTCGGGCACTGACCTACTTCTCGGTCCCCGTGCTTTTTTGGATCGGAGAAAGTGGCACGCTCCTGCAGCTGCGGACCCATTCGCCTCGCACATGGAAAGGACATCTCAGGAGGTAAGTGTACAAGTTTCTCTTCAAGGGTAGAGTGACGGAAAAAGTGACCTTTCAACGTATCATGCCATCGCTGCATGCTCTGTTGTTTCCTGTAAGTTGGGATATAGGCTTGATGTTTTTGCGACAGCTACTGTTAGTTTCTGGAAGATCGAGATCAACGATTTCAACGATCAACGAAGGTTCTTTCCGGAATAAGTCTGAATGATTGCCGTTAGCGTATGGCTATGACTACAGACACAGCATTTAGTCATCAAAGGTCGTTTGTGTGACTAATAGGTCGAGAGCTGCTTTGTGGCCAGTGTGACTAAGCCGAAAGAGTTTCACCAGAGTAATTGACTGGTTGTCTGTGCAGCGCCCTGGCATCAAAGTCTTCGGGGGAACACTTACTCATATCAGGTAAGTGGCAGGCGTAAGAAGGCCCGTGGATTATGTATGGAGTAAGTGTCAAAGATTCTTGAAGCAGGGCATGCCCAAAGTATCCTTTGGAAAAAGCGAAAGGTAGGGGAGTATATCTGTAACGGTGTGAACTAACCTATGGTAAGCGGGCTGTCAGCCTCGGCAAAGGGATTACCATCGTCAGACTTCCGTCGGCAGTGTTGCGTTCACCCACTGCCATGTGACTAGCTATGTCACGAGTGAGATGAATGAATGGAGGGTCTCGCTTACTTGGTTGTAAGGATACTTCACAGTTTTGTCGGAGCTTTAGGATAGTCCACGAGGCACCAGGAACCACGGAGTTTCTACCTCTTCCGTGGTTCCTGGTACCTCCGTGGTTCCTGATATTAGGTCATCCCATTCAAACGTGCTAAACGCCCGGTTTTATTTGAATAAAACAAAGAGGAGAATAGATAAAAAAAGTAATATTTTAGCCTTAGGTCAAATAAATCCTCCCTTCACCAATGACCCGCTCCCAGTGCCCCGAAAGCCTTTGGACCTCTGGTACCTTCCATTTTTCAACAAGTGTGGGTAAGTTGCTGTTGATGCCAGTTTCGGCAAATGACAAAGCATTGTAGCGTTTGCCGTCAGAGAGTACCCTCGACTAACCAGATCAGTTGGAATCGAACGGCTTTATGTTGAGCGAATGGGGCGATTGAACCCAGGTCTCAGTATTGTTTGTGTCCCAGCACTGCCCTACAATACAGTTACTCGGGGTCTGGCACTATGACGAGCAACGGTGGCCTTCTTGTAGTTGTGTGGTATCATCCATTTGTCGATCTGATTGCCGAGGAACAGGCAATATACACCGACAGCGACGATTTTATTCTCTGTATAGAGCCGCCTGAAAGTCACAGTGTGGGAATCCTTCGCTATGATGATCATCCACTTGCACCCACGTAATTCCTCATGGTAGAATTTGGGCGGCTTCTCATCTGCATTGATACAAAATTGACGATTGTGAGTTTCGGCTCGAGGTCCAAGACCACCCATATTCATCTAAGGCCGGGGTGCGTTTTCACAGTCGTGAATGACATCTCATGCTGAGAACATTACTGCTAGAGGTATAGAATCGGTACTGCGTTCGTGCTTCTATAAGAAAATTGGGTACCCATGCGCACACCCCCTTGACCATCCTCAGTTTATCGGTCATAACACGTACAGTAATTGCAGCAGGGATGTCAGTCTCGCGGGGAAACCCGACAAAGGTCCAGGCTCTGTGATCAGATATTCAGTGCCTGACTTCATCCACCCTTTTTCCTTGTACAGGATGAACATTATGGGACCATCCAGAACAACAATTTTTTTCCTCTCTTCCTTCTTCGGGCTCCTGAACCAAACTTTCACCTTGTACTTCAAGAACACCATTATACACAACTACTGGTCCGGTGCCACTTGAGCAGCGCACTTTCCTGTTATGACACCTGATTTGAAAAACCGGCGCCGATTTTCACCACTCGGGCTTCTTTTCAATTTCTCGAGAACTTCTGGGGCTAGGTTCGCCAAATTTCACAGATACACAGCTTAGGCTGCGTTTATACTTTGCGGCAGCGTAGCGTAGCGTAGCGCAGCGTAGCGTAGCGCTTCCAGCGTACGCCAGCGGCAGTGCCGAAGAGAGGATGCATATCGATCTAGCTTTCACCAGCGGCACGCTGGCGTACGCTAGCGGCACGCTAGCGTACGCCAGCGTTTCTCCAGCGTTTCACCAGCGTTTTGCTAGCGTTTGCAGCGGCAGGGGAGTAGAGACTATGGGAGAGCTGGAGGGTACAAAACACATCGATTGCGCGTCTCTCACTCGCCCTTAGTCTCTACAATGCACATCGCTTCTGCGTCTCCGACGGCCACATAGTCTCTACAATGCACATCGCTTCTGCGTCTCCGACGGCCACATAGTCTCTACAATGCACATCGCTTCTGCGTCTCCGACGGCCACATGGTCTCTACAATACACGTCGATTCCGCGTCTCTCACGGCCACATAGTCTCTACTCCCCTGCCGCTGCAAGCGCTAGCAAAACGCTGGTGAAACGCTGGAGAAACGCTGGCGTACGCTAGCGTACGCCAGCGTGCCGCTGGTGACGCTGGTGAAGCTAGATCGATATGCATCCTCTCTTCGGCACTGCCGCTGGCGTACGCTGGAAGCGCTACGCTACGCTGCGCTACGCTACGCTACGCTGCCGCAAAGTATAAACGCAGCCTTAAGGTACTAGCTTCCAAATGGTATAGTAGCCCGCTGCTCTATCCCCTTTGCTTTTCTGCCATTCCTCTATATGTAGCGGCACGTTTGAATGGGATGACCTAATAATTGCCAGTGGAGGGTGGAATGATCCGCAGCTACTTTAGCGCTACCCTGTCCGATCAAAAAGGCATGAAAACGGGCTGGATGTTCGTTGTACCGCTGTGCCAACTCCACACTCCGCCATGCGCTGCCACACACCGGCGGACACCTAGCCAAAGCCTCGCGCTAATTGTCTGCGCCCTCTCACTCTGCTTGTTTTTTAAGGCAGAATACGTGTTTTGTTGCGGACCTAGGCATTGGCGCGAGCGATGCACCTTGGGGATAGCGCGAGTATGGAGGCAGCGCTCAGCTATCACCACCTATCTGCGGTCTGAGGATCAAATCTCAGGTTCATTTCCACCCGGGTGTCGAAGAATTCTATGGCTGGTGTCGGGTAATTGGGAGCAGGGCTGTATGGGCGCGTAAGAACAGTGACTACTGGATAAAGCGACTCCTTTATCCCACTACATAGGCCAAATTCCGTCCAAAAATCACTGCGATTCCGAATGGGAGCATGATGCATGGCGGTCCCAGAGTGGAACTCAACCTCGAAAGACTTATCCTTCATTCTTTTGCTGAAGTAAAAAGGATGACAAGAAGACTGAGTAGTACGGCTGGATCTGCTGTATCCAGAAATCTTCGAAATTTTTGAGCCTGTAATGTTGTGTTTTCCGAGGTGCTTGGTATAAAAGTTTATTCATCGGCCTGATGTTCGGATGTAGTTGTCATTTTCTGAAGCCTAAGCGTGCCCGGGAAATGCACTGTTCTTCCTGCGGCCTCGAAAGGCACTAAATTAGATGCTGACTAAAGGAAAAACGTACAGGCCGAGGTTACATTGAGTGAGATGCTGCTATTCCAAGATAAATGTTTTCTACCAAAGTAGGGCGCTTTCACCACTGGACATTGCTAAAGATTAAAGGCAGTTGGCACGATGGTTTCCTACTTAGCCTAAAATGCTAGTAGGGCGCTGTATAGTGGGGAAATGGCGAAAGAACGGAGTGAAACGGTGCGAAGAAAAAGCCTCCGTTCTCAGTGACTTGTAAATCGATTTCGGACGAGTTTCCCGTAGGCATCTTGCCAATCACCGCTACCGAAGATACGGCTGCATATGTGTACCCATGTATGCATGCAGCATCACGGCCGCTTCATACCAATCCCTTCGCTTCATAATTTGCTTAGCAAATGAATGAATACGAGCGTCAGGAACGGTCGTCCATTTGTGGGCGGGGGCGGGCGTTTGGGACGTAAAGTTGTGGCTTGATAGGGCCCTTATAAGGGCACCTTCCTCGGGGAAACCGCTATGCAGCGCCTGCCAGGGTCGCGGAATTCTATCCTGCCAGGAGTATTGATCCTAGTCGCCTTGGGGGATTTATCGTGCCAACTGCCTTTAATAGCGAACGTCTGAAATGGACGATTCGTGGGAATATTAGTATAGGGAACGATTTTTCACTTGTAGAGTCACCGCTCCCGTAATTATGTATTCATGCATTGAATTGATAATGGAAAAGGCCGCTGTGAACAGTCCGAACCACCAGCGGAACCTGGCACTGGTCTTAGGAGACCTGTGTAATAGGTAATATGTCGTGGGTTTGTTAAATTATGATAAAATGTACTTTGTCTTATGAGCGTTTTTCTTTCAGTAATACCATTTCGTTAATCACATTTGACGGATAAGTGGGAATAATGGTTGCATTGGGAAAACTGTAGTTGTGCGTATAACGTTGACGTCTTAATCGTGTTGTTCATCAGTTTTTCATTCTAATGCCACTGAAGGTTTTTCAATCGCAGCACCGGTCCAACAATTCCGGCGCCAAGGTCTTGACACTCTTTTCTCTAGAGTGGTGTTAGTGGCGTTCAGTTACAAAAGTATATTCGGTGACTCCCCTGTGAAAAAGCAAAAATTCATGAAGCAGCGCCATGGGGACCATTCTGACGGCCCCAATTTATGAGTTTTCCGTTACGTGCGCGTTTTATGCCAGCGAAATATACATGCCCACCTCTCTCGCCTCACTAACACTTTTTCGCGTCATCTAATGCCAATATCACCTGACTGTGAAAAAAAAACGAAAACACGGGGTAAAAATTGAACTCGTGACAAAAATAGCGTGTGAGTTTGGGTGGGCGGCACAACTAGGGAGGCGTCAGAACTGCCTTTTATGAGGGCCGCCGCGTATTAGTTATTGTAAAGTCGCGGAGAACGACAATTTCATAGCAGTAGGATCAAACCATTTATACAAAGAAGGACGCCTGGGAACTGGTATAGCGCAGGAACTGTCAACCGATTTCTAGGCGAACTGGAACACAACATCGCGTAGTATAGAATTTTGTATGATGCAACCTCTTCTTCTACCTCCCCCATCTCAATTGGGATTCTGCCAAGGAAGGGCTTAAAACGGGAAAATCAATCAAGAAAAAAAGGTTTTTGTTAAGAGTCAATTGCGACCTCCTCACCAGTGGCCTAATTTTGATTTGTTTTTCACGGAAGGAGTGCTATAAGCTGTATTCAGCGGAAAAAAGCCATATTTGATATTAAGTTTGTTGGTTCACGCACCGGATACTGAGGAGTTTTAATCTATCCAGCACCTTGAACGTTGGCTCCAGTTAGTCAGTTTTACTTTTTTGACCCTTTAAGATCAATCCCGTATGCTTTTCTTCGATTTCAGTGACAAATTACACTGGCTACGATAGTAAGTAGGTTTTCAGTAATCTATTCTAGGAAATCAGCGTAGGTCGATTATGTGCAGTTTACTCCACGTATTTAATTGCTTTGTTGTCATGTGGCATGCATGTACTTTATCAAATCGGCTGATCGGTTCGGGGAGGTCGAGAGAAGGGAGGGGGAGTGCACTTCCGCTACTTCCCATCGCTGTGTTGAGCCAGCAAGTAGAGATCTGTGAAATGTTGTGAGGTCGTGAAGTGATACCTGTGAGATTTCGTAGAAACTATTTGTCTACTCTTGTTAAGCAGTGAATAAGACGATTGAAAATAACGGAAGTGCAAAATGCCTCTCCCAAGGCGAACTGCACCTGGAAGACATATGCTCTCCAAATTGTGTCTGGGTGAATATCAAGAGGAGGAGTTCATCAGTACAGTTTGAATTCCTGGCTAGTTGTCTCGTCACAGCGTATTGGGTCCAACGAAACGCGTAATGAGATCCTCCTGTAATGTTGTTTATTTCGGTGGTAGTGCTTAAGACCTGATTCAGCTGAGGTCATGATTAGAGCTGAAGTAAAGGGGGGAGGGTTATCGCGTTTGAAAGGAGGTTCACTCCGCAGCGCCTTTGAGTTCCTTGCCGCAGTCGAGGCTTAAGCTCAGAGCACAGACGGAGCTCAGAGCACTACTCTTACCTTCTTGATGCTGCGGCGGTGCCTGTTTGGTGGTGGAGCGCCCGGTCGTGGTCGCGCGATACAAACGATTGGGTAGCGAAGTCTGAAGACGCTCTAAGCAGGGCACGCCATCGCGTTGTGATCATTATTTCCTGAAAAAAA
>MU949951.1:8469-19976 GCA_036418165.1 Cooperia oncophora
ATCTGGTATAGACGGTTACAACGAAACCTATGAGTTTTTTAAACTAAGAATTGAACAGTTTACCAAACAAGTGTGAGGTATCCCCATCGAGATCATACGTCCCGTTCTGTTTAGTCCAGTAATCTTCTCCATAGGATATCTGTCAACCGCAAAACCTTCTCTGCTCCTTCGGTTTCCTTTCTTCCTTCCTTCCCTCATCGCTCATCCTCATCTTCCTTCCTCGCTCGACCAGATCCAGTTGACAGATGACTTGAAACTCTGCGTATTTCTGCTCCTTCCAGTATTCCTCGACTTCGTCAGACTCCAGTTTCATAAGTGGAACGTCATTAGGCTTAAATTGAAAAAGAAAACCATATTAATGGCAGAAATACCGATTTCTCCAAGGCTACTGCCACGCGGTTCTTTAAGTACGCAACCACGACCAGTCTATATCCTAGTATACTCCCATAGAGTGTAAACTCCCTATCCAAGAGAGGAAGTAGGCGTGACATATGGCACAGAATAGACTGCTCTCGGGGTATTTTGCTTTGACATCTTGTTCAGCGTTGGACAGAGATATGACCACAATTGTGTGGAAATAAAATTATCTCCAAAACCACAGCCACCGCCGCGTTTAGTTGGGGTACGCAGCTCCCATATGTCAGGGATTTCTAGAGTACATATCATCAGAAAGGGAACAAAGCCCATACTTGTCGGCCACACTATATGTATATATCAAAGACGAATTACTTGAGCATCCGCCAGACAGCAGTTCGAATTTCTCTGCTTTAATGAGCACTTTATTAAGGTGTTCGATGTCAACGGAACTGTCAAAGGCATCCCTTTCACACGTGCTAGATACGATAAAAGTACAGGGAAAAAGTTTCGATCGTCCTCGAGAGCAGGTGAGAAAAAGCCCATTACGAAGGCTTAAAGGCAAGTGGCACGATAAATGCACAATGCGTGTAGGATAAATACGCCTAGTGGGAGGTTTCGTCACCTCTGGGCTAGAGCTACAATGCGCGTTCTCCAACAGAGGTACGCTTGTAGCACCATGTCAAGGTGCAACACACCGATCCGAACACCCACAGCACCCGACTGCCCACAATTCACATAGACGCTGGTGCTCTTTTCAAATCATTTATGACGTACAAGCGTTGCGAAATGATTACATAAATACACACGTGCCTCTACCAAAGCGGTCATGGCACGGTGTCAACAGGGAACTCGTTCTTCCAATGCCATGCAGTACAAAGGGCTTTTTGCGAGTTTTTGGTAGCTTAACTTCACTTTTTCGTTGGTTTCAAAGTATATAGCACCCTCGCCACTATTTCCATATAAGTACAAAATTATTGAGTGTTATGCCGAGAAACAAACTATAGTTGAGGAGCGTACTTTGAAGAGTTTCAGGCTGTAATGGGTGTTGGCTTTGTATCTGTATGGCCCGTGCACTTTTAACGACCCCCCATAATCCCTGTCCGTGGGCGGTAAGCAAGCAAAACTGCTACCTCAGTGGCTCGTATGTTACGCGATGGCCCACTTTGCGCTAATTGTAATAGGTCTCGTTTGTGAAGAATACTCTTTCCACTCCCAGTGACCCTCCAAACGCACAATTACAGCTTCCAAAACAATCGATATAAGTGTGTAGTTCGAATGCAATATGTATTTTATTTGAAGCCGATCGAACCGGATACTGGCAGTAGCGTGTCATCGCTTCGTCTTCGTTCTCGCAGTCTTCCAGTCTCACCTGGGTGGCTTCTGCTCCTTCACACCACGCGCCTCACAGCTGAAATGAAACCAAGCATCACTCGCGGTTATTGGAGGATCTATTATTATTACAATATTTTGGGATTAGCTCGATTCCACTGAGCCTACCATGCAGGGGAAAGCCTTTCCATGATCGTTGCTGTGGACAGTATAGCTCAGTGACTCTGTAGCTGCTTGTGCAATTTGCAGTGCAAGTTACGCATTGCGGTGACAATGCCATGTGCAAAAGTATACTCCAAATTCCTGACATCGGGTAGGATCGGGTAGGCATGGCTGCATAGTTAATTTTGATGTGGCGGCGGGCCAGGTTTTTTCTGAGATGTTTTCATTTTGGATAGGTCGTAATCATGTCTACATCTAACATAGAACAACATAGCAGTTGTTTCATATTGAAGTATCCCACGAGTAACCCGTACTATGCCATGCTCAAAAGCCACGCCTGCTCCATCTCAGGGATAAGGAGTGTACACGCGTGCGTGCGGCTCCCTACTTTCTCAATGACCCTCTTTTCTTTCAGACCCGGTTATCTCACGGTACAATTTTGAAGAAATTAGTTGATTTAGATAAATGAACGAACAGCCTGGATCGACGGCTCGTTTGTGTACAGTGTCGTGGAGGCATGGGTAGCATCAATGAGATCATATGAGAATGGCACGTTCAAGGAGGGCCCTGAGAAAGGGTTCGTTATGCAGGTTATCTGTCAAAATTGAAGAACCTATTTGGCTTTGTGCAGGTACCCACAACGAAATGAGGCCAATATTCCGCTGGACAACCCTCCACCTCCACAAGCACATCGGCTACTCAGTCCTAACCGTCTCTTTCGTTAGTAGTGATTTTTTCGGCATGCTCTTTGATTTTTTATTCTTGCGACCTATCAAATGATGATAGCTGATATGCCACCATCAGTCGGGACGTTGTCAGTAGAGGCTGAACGAGCTCCAGCTCCGTTTTCAGTTGTGATCGGATAACGAACAAGCTCGGTTCGAACAACCAGTGGTAAACACTTCGGGCTCATTCTATGCCTCCTGAAACCGCCCCGACTGATTGCTACGACATCAACTGTAGAATTTAGTATACATCAAATGATTGATTTCAGTTCTTGGTGATCCACGGGTCAACGAAAATCCGGGTCTCCTTTCTATCGGTATCATGCTCTATAGATGGCACAACGTAATGGCCAAAAGGTATTTCTGTCTTATGAATCGCTTCTCTTCGCAAGGAATCCCAGAGATGAAGAGTCCGTGGCTGCGTACTTCCTCTGAAGTGGCGGCAGCTGCGCTTCTGTGGGGATATTGCAGTCCAAGAACCGTTGCGCAACGCGTAACTTGACTGCACTGCAAGTAGAGAAGCACATTGCAATGCTGGGATTACACCCATCACGCGCTATCCTAGCGCGATTCAAGGTGTGAAGATAACTCAGCCACGCCTCTTCATTGCTGGATGCAGTACAATTATGATTTGCGGATACGCTTCCATCAGTTACCACAAGAATGTTTGCTGGGCATAAAGTCAAACCCCACATCACTGCGTAATGGATAGCGCACATGCGCAGGAAGCGTGAGGTGCTGGTTTCGATCTTTGTACCCATAAACTTCCAATTCTTGTGTAACTTTCCGTATTGCGCCGAGAATGCCGGCGTAAAACAACAAGTTATCATAATATGAAGCTCCCATCAGTGTTTGGAAGACTTTTTCCGCTAATTCCCAGCTCTCACAGCTCCCCTTCCTTCTTGATGTTGTTCTGTTTTCAGAATGCAAAATGAACACCCTTCATGGACTGATGAAGAGCTTTTTCAAGCTGCTCGAAGATGGGTAATCGCCACAATTCAGGTAGTTTCTTTCAGCTGATCTACTACGCCTGGCTTTACTCAAGGTATTTTCGTGTAGGTTGTTAACCTAGAAGTTGTTGAAAGTTCTTCTAGGACAGCCGGCTCTAGGCTGAGGCGGCTGGCCTCCATTTGAGCTACGGCGCAGCGCGTACATTCTCTCATCTTCGCACACTGTCAACGCTACTTGAGCAGTAACATCATACCTGTTACTTCCAACACCTTTGCATACCACCTGTATCTATAATCTTGATAGCGGTAGACATGGCTGCACACTTATTCAAACGTTTGCGGCTATTCTGCAACAGTTGTAAGTCCAACAAAAGACAAGCGGCAATTGACTCGAAGTGAAATGAGGATAAATTCTTTGCTGTTAGTAAGCCCCTTCTTGAGATACGCCACACATTCTTTACTCTTCATAAGAATCGTAGGCTTTTGAATGCGTTGTTGGTCTGACAATGACTTGCGCCGTTGAGCCTCGCTGCGGATGTCAAGTCAGTGTTCTTATCACTCCCAGTGAGTTACCAATTCGTCGCGTCGGTGGGGGGGTGAAAGCCTGGTTGGCTGGCGGAAGCCGATGCGAACGGTAAACGTGCCACTTGCCCTTCACCTCCAGAATCGAATATCCCACGAAAAACCCTAAGCCGCCTGGCCGTGGAGTTCGTTCCTAGACAAAAGAAGTGACATCGGCGCGTACGTCGCTCACTCCAGGTGTGTCCCTCTCATCTCGTCCGCATACCCCTTGCTGACTTAAACCATCTTTCTCCCAGATCGATCACGCTCCTGAATCAAACTACTTTTTTTCATAAGTTCTCACTGCTCAAGTGCATGCCGGAAATTGAGTGCAGAATATGGAGCCCGTGTTCAGGTTCTTTTCGAAGATTTTCTCCAGTTTCTCAGGAAGACTTGTACACCACTTAAGCATTCATGTCTGAGGCGCACTACCTAAGACTTGCAATCGCAAAATGTGCCTTTCACGGAACTTTGAGAACAATGCAATAACAATTGCAAAAGCTATTTCCAAACCCAGTGAGACTGAGCAAGTTAGCCAGTAGCGACTGATTTCAGAAAATCATCTATTACGACTTTCTTCCTGTACTGATCAACGAGGAGGTAGCGCCATACAATGGATACAAAGCTAGTGTTCCACCTGGAATCTCGCACTCGTTCGCTGATGTAGCGTCTAGATTCGTGTACACCATCGTCAGTTTAATTTTTCCTTTGAAGGATACCACCTTTTCAATAAGGGATAGGAATAACTCGCGAGAAGGCAGGGTTTCCAAAGAGCCTTGCTATCTTCAGATTCCTCCAGCAAATATTCTTCGAAAAAATGTAGAAGGCTGCGAATTCCGTGAAGAAGTCGGCAACTTTCCTGCTCTTCGTCTCTGCCAGAACTGGTAAACTTATAATTTCAATTCAGCTTTGAATTCATAAACTTTGTCCTAGCTGGGAATGTATAGGTTGGCCATAAGGTACTAAAGCACAAATGAAAGCGATACAGAACGACAATACTTTTTGAAACTACTGTTTTCTTGCGCTCCATATTCCTGCGCAGAGATGGTGCAGTAATTACGGGTGCTCTTTCCCATTTTCAAAGGTTGCCAACTTGTTTGCAGTTGTCCCTGGAGGGTTGCAAACATAAACTTGAGCATCCACGGTCGCCTTAAACCAAAGCCTCTGATCTTTCGTTGCAACAACTCAAATGGAAGGTGGTGAAGGGGGAAGGGGGTGGGGAGGGGTGCTGCAGTGGTCCAGAGTTGATCAACACCTTATTTTTCCCCGTTCTCTATACATAGTCCTTACTGTTCGCGAGGAATTCCTATTGAGGTGGAATGCTCAAGACGTCGTGCAGGAGTATTCAGTGGATGAGTTCTTGCTTGGAATGGTTTCCCAAGTGAGCGAAGCCGAAGATAATATTGTTGTGGAGGACTTGCGAGGTCTATAATGTTTTTATTACAGTTGAAAGAACTAGGAAACCTTGTCGTTCAATCGAAGAGGTGGCGGGGTTCTCAGTGAGCCAAAACAGTGATCTAATGAAGCTTTTCTCAGATTTCTCTTACGGTCCTTTGCATTTCTCACGTGTGGACGCTGTGGCTTCAACGATTATGCGAGGGCGTGATAGCGGCATCTCCTCGTACAACGTACTCAGAAAGAAATTCAATTTACCGGAAAAGGAGTGGAGTACGATCAACCCGCAGCTGTACGAAACCAACAAAATCGTAGGTCTCATTTCCTAGATATAGTTCATCTGGTGGATCAAGTTGGAGGGCTAGGACCCAATTTATAAAATGACAATCAGACGGAACGCTTTTAAGTATTGAATGAGCCCTTTTGAGGCGTTTCCACCAATGGTGGTTTCCTTCCTAAAATGATCGCTAACCAATCGCCATCGGCAGAGCAAGACAGCAGAAGGCGGGTTCATTCCGCCCTTCCTGCCAACGTCCCGAGTGATCGCGAAGAACTGTGAAGTTCCGTTACGATATGCTATTGAGCTGGGATTTTATGATCTTCGTCCCAAAAATTTTTCGGGAGCACTTTCAGACTTTTTTTTGGCCACTAAGTTTTATTCTCATTGGAAGGATCAGCCCGTAATTAGTATAAGTCTACCTTCGATTGGCAAACTTGGTTGCCATCAAGCTACGCCAATGTGTGGTCCTGGCTCCAGAGGCTCGTTATGTTCAGGTGGCCTAGAAAGGCAGCTGGTGTCTCATTTGAGCGGTACGTATCAAAAATCGTGGTTTTATTTACCAAGAAAGATGGCCGCTGTGGGATCACCCCCATTAGATATGAGCGCGCATCGGAAAGAAGCCTCAAGTCAGAGGCTACAGGCGACACGAATGTCGGGTGGAATTTCCCCAGTAAGCCCTTCGGGATCTCGAAGCAGTGTCGTTTTTCCAAATGTTGACCCTGAGTGTGGTGGAAGCTATACGACCCAACAGATGCTCGTGTTTTGGGACCAAATGGCCAGAGATTTTGCTCACCCCACATATAATGCGCACGGCTTGATTACAATAGGGCTCCCTGGTTACCATAGCGTTGGAAGGAGGGAATTCCGTTTCGAGAGCGGAGAAAGGTACCCCACCACATACACAGCCTCACCGCCCTACTGGCATTGATAGGATTGCGCGATCGGTTCTGCCCTTTCTGGGGAATCTAAGACGCTGGCGCTTCCCAGGTAAGGATCCATCTAGATGGCACCGTACTCATATCCAGTTACAGTGCTGTTCAACCAGCCCGTACAGCGGAAGCGGGAAAGAAGTTGTAGATAGTACCCACATGTGCTCCCCTTGGAGTACTGGTCAACTGATGAGAAAAATTTTGACCGAACTTCAGAACTTTTCTAAGGGAGCGAGGCCCTCTCTCATTTGTGCTTTGGGACCAGTCAAGTGTAAGGACTAGATAGCAAGTTGATTTGTACGTATTGGTTTTAATCAAGGAACACAGTAGGTCCAAATCCAAGGCAGGTGGCCTCCTTGGACGAAGTTTTTCACCCGGATAGAAGTCACTAAAGCGGAAGCAATTGAGCCATTCCAAAGCCGTACTGTGGAAGCTAACATCAAGATCTAAATAAGGGAAATGCCGCTTATGGCTCCAACCACGTTGTGGCTTGGTAGAGATTCATATAGCGAAGTGTGTCGAAAATGATGAATTTCAATTACCGTTTTTCATATGAGAACAGCGACTGCGAGGGACGGTGAAGAAGCTGTGGATGGCTTGTACCTGCACATCGCTTCCTATAGACCAACATAACTTGTGGATCTCGAAATGGCTGCCTGCCGGGAAAATTCTGATACGCAGGTTTTAAAAAAGTGTCCCAGAACTTTTGAGACAACTAATATGATCTCAAATGTATCCTTTGATTACTTCCAGCTTAGCATAGATACAAGAATAGCGTGCATGTGATTACAGTCACTATCCACTAGGCACTGTCGATGTGGAAATAGGCTGTGAATATGGGCCGCTGCTCAAACCCAGCTATTTTTACTGCCCACGTAAGTCTTAGTGCAGGCGGGAACTGCAGGGTTTTTGACGATAATGGAAGGGCACTATATATTGACTCAAAAGCTAAAAAAAACTAAAACAAGTATTTGTCACTATTTCCCTTTACTGTATCTCATTTTGCGAACTTTGGTACCAATTTTTCGCGAATCTTTGTCGAGGCGGCCGGATCTCGACCAGATATTGTCTATGAGAAAATGGCTTGACACAAAAAGCGAAATGTATGAATAACAAATTTTTTCCTGTCACTTGCGCTTTTCAGTGCCAAACCCCTCGGCCAGAGCTGACTTTCTCTCGTTCCCATTTCTTACGGAAAACGCGCATACGACGGAAAATTTGAGTTCCGTTTCCCGCAATTTGCAGTCACGAACTGTGCCTTCAACTCCGAAGGCTGCTGTCCTTCATGTGATAATTAATTCGGTTCTGTTGTTCATTAATCAAGCGAAACTGGATTGGAATTTCACCTTCTTTGGCTGGATGTCGAAATTTACGTTTGCATTTAGCTGTTCGACAAACTTTCTGCTATATATGGTGGCGATATCAGCAGTCTGGATGCCTATGTTGGTGGAATGTTGGAGGTGAACGGTGGACCGGGTGAACTGTTCAGAGCAATAATAAAGGAGCAGTTTGAGCGACTGCGCGACTCAGACAGGTGAGCTTCATCTGCGAAGGTCGTTTTCTTGGTTGACGTTTGGAGATCTGTGACACGCAGTTGATAGATGAGCGGGGGAAATCTCTTGAGATCCTCGTGAAGGGTTTAGGTTAGACTCAATGGCTATTTTGCCCATATGGAATTGAGCCTATGATAACTTTGGAAAAAATTTTCTTTTGAAGGTTTTGGTTCGAAAATAGACAGAATGGGCTGTTCTCCGACGAGGAAATTGGACTTATACACAGTACTACACTGAGGGATATCATCAGTGGAACGACAGGGATATCTGACAAGTGGCTGCAGAAAAATGTAATATTTAACTTTCACCAGATCTCGCTTTCCGACTAAAATTCCAATTTTAATTCTATTTTGGGTGTTTGTCTTCGAGAATGGCGACCCTTGCCCACAACCATTTCAAGTGAATGCTACAGGTAACTCACACGAATTTTTCTTCATTTTTGACAGATCAGAAGTTCGTACATATTCACCTCTGGGACCTCAATGAATCGCCACTTCGTTTCAGGACTCGAGCAGTGTATACCACTGATGAGGTTCGATCACGTCACCGAAGTAGAAGGAAACGAGATAACCTTCATTTTCACACTGATAGGGATAGGCTGCATTCCACTGAGTAGGCTTAGTTCGATAAGCTTCTTAACTTTATGAGTTCTTCTCGATTTTTGTGGTACGTCTCTATAGCGTGAAGGTTCCAAAATTCAAAATTAAATTTTTTGTGCTCGGTCATCAACGTGGTTTATGATGACTGCAACATGGAGCTTCAACCCGCACAGTACCCACAAAACCCGCCAACCCTCGCCCCCATTTAAGCCACCCATGAACCATTTTGAACGATCAATCTCGAAAGTTTACGGCATCACTTAGGCACTCTGCTACCAAAAGAAAACTGAGGTAGATTTCCCAGAGAAAGGCTCCTCATTTTGAAAAGTGGATAGAAGTCCATTTTGGAGTAAAGATAGTAGGGAGATGATGGAACAGAGACAAAGCTTGAGATGTCTGATCGTTACCGAAAGAGCATGGTTGCACACCATCCAGTGCATTGTAAGGGAGTGGCCAACACCTTATCTATATCATCGAAGGGTTTCTACGAGCACCACCAAGCAATCACAAGACACCAAGAACATTTCCGTGCAACCGCTTTCATTACTTCTGCTGTTGAAATATTTGAAAAAAAAATGCTTAAGAAAGAAAAAAGAGAAAAAGAATGAAGGCACGATAGAAGAAAGAAAAAGAATGCTAAGACATTGCAGGAGGCATATAAAAAACACTCTGACCGAGGCCAACAATATCACTAAATGCTTACGCAGACCTAGTCAAAAGTATATGTAAGTAGATACCAGGGCGGAAGATACCCTCAAGATGCGTCTTCGATAAGCAGGCATGCAGGCCTCTCGTCCCTCACCTTCATGTACACAACAATATTGAAGCCAGTCTACAATCGCAGCGACTGAGAAAGCCTAGATGGAATTCACATAACCTACCGGAAGCCTCAAAACTTGAAACGTTTGGCCCATGCGACAGTTACTAGGGATCACACTACTTTGATCTTGGAAGACTTCAACATCGAGCAGCCTCCGAGAACGTTCGCTGCGGTTCAGGAATATCATCTTCACGCAAGTCGCCAAGGCCGCGGGCATGATTTGGAGAATGAATGGGACGGAAAGATGCTGCAATTGGGAAGATAAGAAACGCAGAAATGTGTTCTTCGCGGACCCCGGACTGAAGGTGAGCGCTGACGATCACATGGAGCAATTCGAGCAGAATATCTTCCCTCCATGTCGTCGCCCGTACCATCTTGGAAACTTCGTAGTGCTACAGGACTAGGTGCCAGCACATGGAATCGAAAAACTCTCGCCTTCTTGGAATCGGACGGCGTTGAGTACCTGAAGAAGACGGAATATCCAAGTGTGTCATCTGACCCAAACCCCCTCAATTACCGGTTCGGGCGGAGCTCAACAGGGTGGTCTACAGTGGCGGAGAAATCAACGACCTCGCTGAACTCAGGCACGGTCGCGTGGCAGAATCTCTCGATGGCGCTCGTCCAGAAGGCTGTGGCGGAGTATCGTGATAGTGTACAATGTGTTGTTGAATATGATGGTGAAATGTCCAATCAGAATTTGATAAAGTGTAACTTATATCGCCTTGAAAGTCGAGGAAGAAAAGTGTCTTTTTCCCCCCCCCCCCTGTGGAAGGAAAAAGCTCCAAAGTTGTCAGTGCGTATCAGTATCGCTCTCCTGAAGCAGCAGAAATCAGTAACGAAAACTTCAGAGCTAGCCGAATACTAGCGAATACGACGCTACCTCTCTTTTTTGTCCCCCTGTATGAAAAAGGACATATCGCTCAGCATTAGTCGATTCCCTTGAAGCATGAATACGTATCTTCTTCTGCTGGAAATACTGCCAGTCACGTTGCCTGTTTAAATTTTGCCTGGCACATCCTGTGGCCGGCAGAATGTTGTTAGATTTGTCATGTCGGTGGTACCGGTTTACTTGGTTTACTTGGAGCGCTAAGATCAGTCCATCTGAGGTGAAGTTGCTTTGAGATTTCAACCCTGGACCATGTCCGAGACAACAGTGCCGCTTCTCACTGTCTATCCTGCTTTTATTCTTTTCAACACCTTCAATAACTTGATAATGAGGGCAGAGTCTTGAAGAGAACTAGCGTTTCATGCTTGTATTCCAGTTTGCCTTCTAATCGGCTGTGTGCTTATTCAACGACGCCGTCGGATGGGGTGGGATAGTTCTTTCGACAGCCTCTCGGTCACCAACGACAGCGCAATGGACGATCGTTACCATTTCCGAGGTTTGAACGCCCTCTCTTCCTAAAAGGGGCGACCATTTAGAATTTTCCACCGGATCTGGTCGTCTGAAAATTGCACCTGGTTTCAGCATTGGAGTGGCTCCAGGAATCCTACGTACGCCAGGTAATAGTCGAACTATCGCCGGGCGTTTTGATACTTCGCAAGCCACGAGGTGGAATCCTGAGGAAAACTCTATTTTCCAAGAATGTTGAGGTTTGTAAGCTCTGTATTTTCGTAGACATCCATGAGCTATCCCGCTTTTGAATACGGGAACTGGAAAACCTCTGAAGACCTTCCTTCGGGGAAACTGAAATTCTCGAAGGGTCTGTTCTACTCTGTAATAGAAGAAGTTTTTGATTACAGTTCAAAATGAGCACTCTCCATATCCCGTCAATAGGGTGGGCCATGCGCGCGTACTTCATTTGAACCTGGCGGGGCGGCTGCGCCTTTGGTGAGACACGCTGACA
>MU949953.1:0-11361 GCA_036418165.1 Cooperia oncophora
TCGCGCGCGAGCTCACTTCCGAATCCAAAACATCCAACGTAATTGTTGATCCGAGATACTTGAAAGTTGTTGTACGCGTCAGCTCGTTCCCGCCGACGCCAAGGGAATCGTGTTTGTCTGAGCCGGTTGTCAAGTACGCGGGTTTCTTGACGTTCAGTCTGACTTCGTAGTTCGCCAAACGCTCAGACTAAGCTTGTACCTGTTGCTCGATCTTTCCTATTCTCACAGGCGAGTATCGCATCGTCAGCGCAGAGAAGCGTCCAAGGAGTGGGCTTCGATGGCATCCGTTACGAAATTTAAGAGCAGCGGGGGAAGCGCAGAGCCATGGAGCACCCCCACTTTGATGAGTAATCCATCGAAGTGCCTGCTGATGTTCGCACGCGACTCGGGCTGGAATACAGAATGTGCTCAAGATGACCGTAAACTCAATCAGTTCTTCGCAAACGGTGCCGTTATAAGGCATACCTTATAAATTCATGCGAGACACGGTCAAATGCCTTCTCTAAGTCAAGGAAGGCTAGGTGGACATGCTTCTTCTTCTCACGATGTTTCTCCAGCAAGAGGCGAGCGGCATGTATGGCGTCGATGGTGCTACAGCCGGTCACGAAGCCACACTGGTTGGTAGAGAGCTGGACGATATCACGGATACGCTTATCAACAATTCGCTCGAAAATTTTCATGCTGTGCGAGAGCAAGGAGAATTGGGCGATAATGTGAGCAGCATTCAGGATGCTCTTTTTCCTCCAGATCAAAACGCTCTCTTACCACCCACCTAGTTGAAGAAGTGTCAACCATTCGGCAGCATGCCAGCAGTGTGACTTCCATATTTCGGCCGCCACGTTATCAGGGCCTGTTGCCTCTTCTGGCTTCATCTACTTGAGAGCTGCTTCCGTTTCTTTTACGGTCATCTTGTGGACAGGACCATGTATTGGTGAGGCATGAGGTATGGCCGAGTGTGCAAATATTCTCAAAAAGTAGTGCCATCGCCTCAGCCATCAGAAGAAGGTCCTCGTTGTTGATGCCAGCAAACTTGACCACATCCTCGGACTGGCGCTGAATGGTCTTCGTAGTCGGGAAATAGCGCGTTTCGCCCATCGCGCTCTCCACTTTCTTTGCTAACGGTCCTTAGGAGTAAGCGGCTTTTGTAGGGCAGTCATAGCCTTCTCGCTCTTGTACTTCTGGTACAATTTCGCCAGTTGTCAGCTACTTTTTGTCCGAAAGAAACCCAACGATAGCGTTTCTTCCCCTCGTGAACCTTTAGTATGACATCGTCTGTCCATGCCTGCTTGTCAATTCTACGCCTCCCAGGCTTCATTGTGCCCTTCGCGGCGATCGGCCTGAGTTATCGTTTTGGCAGCGCTTTCCAGGTTTGCGTAGACAGTCGTGAAGGTTTGGTAGCGATACGAGGGATCACAAGTAGCTTCCTCCCCTTTCAACGCCACTATATCGAATTCTCAGGGCCAAATGCTCGAAATTATTTTCGACCGAGGGGTGTATTTCACCATGACAGTATCAGCGAAACGATGCTCCGTAGCGTCTGTCCAACAGCACGACTTTCGTGATGAAAATAGGTGCATGATGTGCGATGTCTGACGAGAGGAAGTCCATTTGTGTTCTGGCACTTCCGCTGTATATGGTGAGAAAATGGGAGTCACGTTTATAGAACTGTGTTCACGATGGCTAGATTGCGGGCTTCTGCGTATTCCAGAATCGAGCTCACCATCGCCATTACGCGTCCACCATGACAAGCTGTAAACATCTTTCCGCTGCGCTTGCTGCCGTTAAGTTCGCCAGCGACAATGACGGCGCCTTCTGACAGCATCTCAAATGTCTTCTCGCCAAGCAGAGACCAGAACTCGTCCATTTGATTGTTCGGTGCATCCCGTTTGTGGAGCATATGCAGAGAAGAAGTGGTACAGTCGCTGCTCGACAGCAAGAACAATCTTCATCAAACGGTCGTCGAAACGTTCCACGCTAGCTATCGAGTCACGGAAACGTCGAGAAACGATTATGGCTACGCCACTGATGGTCTCTAGCTCGCTACAAAGAATGGCAAAGTCGCGAACAATGTCTCCCGACTTACAGCTGGATCATCATCTCCTATACCGCACAGAGATCAGCTCGTCTTCGCTCCAGTGCTTCTGTCAGCTCACACGAGCGTTCGTCAAATTGCCAGCGTTTAGCGTTGCGACATGGACTTTCCACGCTGCGCTGTGACACTTTTGGACTAGCTTATAGGCCCCGATGTCCTTGCATCGGAGACCCTTGCATACTTCCCTATCTCGACGGACCTTGCAAGTGCGCCCACCACGTGGAGGAGCGGACTTCACCACATTCTATGAGCCAGGTGGACACCTCGTGAAATGGCTTTGGGTGTACTACATGAGAGCCTTTCTATAGCAGATGAATGTGTTAACATAGTTCTTCCACCATGGCAGAGTGATGGGAAAGCTGGGCTATGGGCGGACAAAAGACCCCAGGCAGGACTCAGAGCTTTCATTCTCGCTTCCGAAACTGTTACCATCAATTTTCACCGCTACACTGTTTGTATTTCCAGCGAATGTTAGAGGCTTTCAAAAGTGTGATAAGCACAAAAAATGGCAGTTGATGAGTGAAAAAAAAGCCGGATAGACAGCATGGCTGGCAGCAACCCACTTCTTTTAGGGCACCTATATTTCACTCGTAACGTCAAAAGCTGTGGTTTTCATGCTTGACGTTGCAGGAACAGTTCAGAGAGAAGGCTGGAACAAGGTTCGCTGTTTACATTTACCTATTTTCTTCCGACGGATAAGCTGAATCAGGAAGTAGCAGTGCGACAGATTAGTAGTAGGGCTATGAAATAGTCATAAAAGACTTGAATCTTGATACTTTGGAGTGTCTGAGGACCATACAGCAAAGTGCTTGCAGTGACTTTGATTTTCGCACAAAGTCTTGAAATATATTTTGAAATCTAACCAAGACGTTGGAGTAGTTTTATCGCATGTCTTGCTAAGAATAGTGTGTTGATTACATGGTGACAAAACAGCAAAGAGGCGAGGTTGGGTTGAATTACTAGCGCTTTCCAAGCAATTACGAATCCATCGGTGAGACACGATTTGTGGTCCAGGCAGTCTCTCCTCAATCACGCGGTTCAGTGAGTTGAAAAAATGTAGATATATGAAGCGCTTAACTTGCGAACCTGAAGGGTAGCGCGGCCGCTTGGTCTGTTTCACAAATTTGAATTGTAGCCATTACTAAGATCGGTTCAAGGAAGATATTATCACAACTATTGGGCATTTTACTTGACTTCACGTAATTGACTCCCTCGTGCAGATAAAAAAAACACTCAGGGCGCACGCTGGCTTCTTCACTGAGATGAGGCTGTCAGAGCTTTCTTCCAAGCTCAGGCGACTGATATGAGCTTATAAATTATCTTACTGTCGAGCAGAAGAATTGCTGCAAGAAAAGAACCTGGTTAAAAGCACATTTGTGATAGGTGGCCAAATTTGTACGTAGCAGAGTCAGAAATAAACAGGAGAGTAAGTGCTTTGTTTGACTTGTTTGGATTGAAAAAAAAAAAAATTGCGAAAACGTTAATACTAGAATCTCAATTGTCAAGGTGAGAGGATGGGAATAGATGAGGATTCTCGGCCAGAGGTCAGACAACGGCAGCGAGGGAGCATGCGAACGAGCGAGACGACAGACACGACAGCTAGCAACGCGGACGGACTCACTTGAGAAATTGCTGCGCCTTAACGGCCCTATCGTACAATTTTCTGACACGCAACGTGTACAACGTTGTGGGATGTGGTCCACCCGACAAAAATTTCATTTCCCTCACAAAAAATTTTGATTTTTCATGAATGGTCACGGAAACTCCTTTTGAGAAGCCAGGAGGGGATAGGCTTTTACTGAACTCACCATTCGTGTCATTACTCGGAGAAAGCTAGGCTATAATACCGAATCGGATTAAAAAAAAGTGTAACAGCTATGGAAGAGCTCCGGTCCAGTGAAAAAAATAACGGAACCTCCAATGGAATCACAAGTAATCACTTCCTATTCAGTATATATACGCGCAAGAAAAGACAGTTATCATACTGTCAGATATTGAATCTACATATTGTAAGAAGCCTGGACAAGATCAAAAGGATAAAGAAGTTGCTATTGCTGATGAGGTATTTCTGACTGACACTAGTTTCTATCATGGCACGTCGTACACTGGGGAATCCCCAGCGGGGAGGGAGGTTCGTACTTGGTCGCTGGAGGAGAGGGAGTCCTGTTTGGCCTGAGAAACTTTCCTCAGTGGATGCTTTTTCCTGTTTCGCAATATCCACTACGTTGTGAGTCTCATATTGGAGAAGGGGTGGTATTTGCTTGTCGACTTGACAGGGGAGGGGCGGAACCAGAGAAGGAAATTTGACGGAAGGGTCGTATTTTGCAAAAACTCTCCCCAGACGTGCCATGGTTCCTACATACTTCAGAACTGAACAAATCTGACCAACCTTGTCTCCTTGCCTTCATCACCATGGTCTCGAACACTTCCTATGCCAATTGTCCGATCTTGTCTAGAAAAAGCAGGTCCATGGTTCAGACCAGATCGTTCGAGTGGTACTCATAATTCCAGTCACAGCCCATTCCAATCCAGTCACAGGCCACTCTAAAAAAACCATTACAGTGGCGTCGAACAGGTGTGCGAATCTTCTACGCTGCAGTCGATAAAAGATACAGAGAGAATACATGAGAATATCATTAAATTAGTGGAAAATAGATGTAATATGTCTTATTCAAACGTGAATAATCCCGCATACTCTTACAACATTGTTATATATATAATCAACAGGATTAATGACGACTCATAGGAAATTAATGTAGGGTAACCCTGTAAGTTGAATATCATTTTACAGCTTTGAGGCAGTGTTTACACTTCGCGACAGCAGCGCGATCGCGCCGCTGTTGCGAAGTCTGAACGCTGACTATCTGAGAGTTTTGATATTATATCCTCATAGCTGCTATGTAGTACTAACCTACCTTTGTCTTATGGTATTATAGCATAGGCGCAGGACGTGGTAATTGAATAGAGCTCAGAACGAGAGATGAGGTAGTCCTGTTGGAATACTGAATTTAGGAACAAACTGAGCAACCAAGTTGAGAAGACTTGTGTTACGCCAGATTACCTTATCCCCTATGTTGCTCCTGATGGGTCACAATCAGAGGCAAGGCCGGTTGAAAACATAGTATAGTGGAATCATGCGGCAGCGCCTCTATCTTCCCCTGACCGATGTTCAAGGTTATAGGCAGACGACCAGAGTCGCAGAGAGATAGTTTCAGAGAAGTCACAGCGTCCAGCAAGCCTATCCATTGATTAGGCAGCGTTCAGACTTCGCGACGGCAGCGCTTCGGTCGCGCGTTCGGCGCGATCGATGCGCATGCTTTCGACTGCATCGATCGCGTCGAACGCGCGACCGAAGCGCTGCCGTCGCGAAGTCTGAACGCTACCTCAGGGAAAGGGACGCGAAGGCGCTGCCATATGGTACCTTTCAATTTCGTAAGCAATCCAAAGCTAGTCACTCCCTTTTTCTGGAACTCTGACGGTAGTTACATCCAACTGAAGTCCTACCACTGTTTCTCACATCTTTTATTGTCACCAGAGCTGCGGTTGGCCTTTCCGAGCCTGTCCATGTTGTACCAAGATTGTCAGGCTAGCATTATTTACGGGTCCAAGGTGAAGGGTTGCCCGTAACTCGCGACTCTCTGATAACTCTCCTATCGCAAATTGCTGCGTGAAGCAGCTCTTCCCAGGACAAAGCAGGCCATACTGCTACTGCTGCTGGGAAACTTTCCTAAGACAGAACAAAGACGACGAATTGTATGAGCTATCGGTCATAACTGTGAGGTGTTTAAGCGCGAACTAGGTCATAACTAAAAGTGAGCGCGACCTGACCAGCGTTAGGCAGCTCCCATAGATCCCGACAATCTAGCGATTAAGGAGAGCGACTAGCTGTTACTAGTGGTGGAGCGGGAGAAACCGTTTTCGAGACTCACATGGCTCACATCTTTTGCGCTTTCCCGTTTGTGTAGTGGAAGCGCGAATTTCAAGACGTCTCTGCCCTCGTCTATGCTATCTAAGCTACCCTGTAAACGTAGTCCTCAAATGTATTCTAGTATATGACCACTCAAAGAATCAACTTATCAGGACCAGTACAGGATAACGGACGTAAAGCACGACCTAGAACTTGTTCTCTTTACTCCTCAATTCAGCTAATTGTAAAAACATAACTTTAAAAGGCTCCGGATTGTGGGGTGGGTGAGTGAGGGTCTAATGGCCGCAATGAAGCTTGAGGTCATCGATGAGTGCATTGGGAAAGTATACTGCTTGGCTAGTCTCATCATTAGAGACTATGTGTGTCGTTTGATACTGTCTTTTATAGAATGTGTGCTTATTGAGAGTATTTGATTATTATATAGGCCGGCAGTTCGAAGCATTGCGAACGTTGCTACGCAAGAATGTTGAAAATAATGCGCAACAGTGTCTTTTGCAAGTTGGTTGTCTAAGCGAGACTCGAACGCCGCACCTCACGCGGGCGAGTGCAGTCTCCATCAATGGCGAGCCAGGAAGGAAGATTTGTAGGAGCCGCAGCTTGGCGCTCTCAAGCTTGAAAGAGCTGTATGCAAAAGCATTAGGCAGCAGCTTCGGCCAGCTGCCATACTAATCGATTGGGCTCCAAGACTAACCACGTTAAAACGTATAGTGATTGTAAGGCTGAGGCTATGAAACCATCTAGCTGAGAAGGGTACGCGGGTCGCTTGAGGCGCAGGTAGCGCCCCTTCGCCTGGTGTGGTTCAAGTCCCACCGAGGTCACGACTTCCTGCCCATAGCTCTACATCCTTCTAATAAGGCTGAACTTTAGCGGCATAGCGGTTAAGAAATCACTGGGAATTCGAGAAATATACAAAACCACTCGGTTTTCTTAGAAGCAGAAGTTCCAAACAAACCGAAAACTGTGCGGTCACTTGATGAACTGTTGTGTCAGCCTGTTTCCAAGTGACTGAAGCTATTTGCTCCCCCATTCGGTGTCTTGAGAGACGCAAAAAAGGGGAAGCATGAGAGGTCCAAATTTGGACCTCAATGACACGAAGGAAATAGTGACGTCTGAGCTACTGCTGACCACAGAATCGCAGAAAAGGCCCAGATGGCGCGACTCATCAACCTCCTAAGCCTTGTCAGAAAACCAAATGAAGTAGTTAACACTCTCACCAAGCCCAAACCTGTCTTCATTACCGATGAAAATGTCATCCCCCGTGAACTAGCAAGCGTAGGTAGGATACATAAAGGTGAGACCAGAAGAGAAAGGAAATAATTTGAAATGCTGTTCAGGATCCAAATGGCATGAGCAATGGGCAGTCAAAGAATTGTGTACGTGGTGCTTACTTTTCTTCAAATATATGTTCTAAATATCATATATTTGTTAAAAATATCGCACAACTATACAAAACAAATGATTTGGGAACGTTGATCGAAGAAAAATTGGCATTTATATTTGTCCAGCAAAGTTCCTTCCCGCGCTGTTAGAAGAACATTACCGTGACATACACTGCATATAGAAAACCAGAATTTGAAGCAAAAGTTGTTTGAGCGCTTAGTCTGGGTTTGCAATGTATTTTCGCACAAATATGATGAGCCCTGATTACCTTGTCATTGACCGGTATGATAGTAGAAGTCATCAGGAGTGATAGCAAGCTGTTCCGTTCCATGGTAGAAATCCCAGCTGTATTCTTTTCCCAATGTACAGAAGCTTTCTCTACAGTTGCTATAATTTTTGAACATTTTTATACTTTTCTAATAAACGAATAAGTGATTAGCTGCGAGTGCATCATATGCAGGGACCAGTTGTGTCGCCAAGTTCACGCAGGACTCTTCCCTTTGTAACAAAGTCAGAAAAGGAGAAATAGCCAACGTCAGCACAGCATTTATTTTCTTCAAAGAGTTTCTGGCAGCCAGATCCTAGGGCCGCGTGTAAAAAGGGGTAGGAAAGCTCTTGCGTTGAGGCAATTCACGACTGCGTACAACATAAAGGCATACTAAAAAAAGCCATAGTCAGTATGCAAGTCGTTTTAAGCGCCCAAACACTCGCGGTACCCAGCTAGCTACAACCGGCGACATAACTACTCAAAACAAACAAAACAACAACAACCACCTCCAACAACAACAGACAAACACAACCACTTCTTCGACCACAACAACCAACGACAATTCAGAGACATCCGACAAGATCAGTCACCCTACCAATTGATTAGATGCGGCAACCACACGGCGCACTAAAAGAAGGGGCAGCATGGTGGATGGGACGGAGCGTCTATCAGGCTAGACCGCCAAACCTGGACTCCAAATGTGGGAAACAATGCGACAATGTCGCACATTCCATTCTCGTGTCCGGCTCACAACTCAAATGCTAGATGAAGATGTGCAATGGCCGCACGACGGAAAGCTTACCTGCAAGGAGCTTCCGACTTCGTGCCAGCACGTTCCATCTGATTCCCTGAGAGGTTTTTCGTTAGTCATCACAGAGTTACGTTACGTTCGCTGGTAATGTTAGCGTTTCGTAAGTTTGAAAGTAGGCCTCAGTCAGAGGAGACAGTCAAACAATCGTAATTTCCCCCTGCTCCGATCGCGTGCAGGACACGAGCGGGGGCATTTTTTCTTAAAATAGCTGGAAACTGCATGAAAAGTGGATCGCCGGCCCAAAACAAACCCGCTATTGTTCCTAGAGATACAGGCAAACTTTCGCAGATACCAAGTTCCACAGCAAAACACTAACTAACGTCAAAGAACAAACAGAAGTGACCGGGCGCAGACAAGTAGCGCGTTTCGCTATGATTTGGCGTGTGGCTGGGCGCACGGAGTATGGAGTCAGCGCTGGGGTTTAACTAACCCTCAAGCTACGCTTATCGGCGATAAACTAAGTGGCAGGCCAACAATCAGACGATATGCTGACTCCAGAAAATGAAACAACAAGAACTGCAAGAAGAACGCACGAAGCTCATGATTAAGGCCCATTGGCGCCGGATAGACCCATGCCGGCCTCTAGTGACCGTGTCGTGACATTGCCATTGAGCGCTCAATTATCGCGTCGCATCTTATTCTGGCACTCCTCTCAGTCTCTTATCAGTGTCTCGCCAGCCTTTCGGGCTATTCAATAAAATTGATCTTGGACCAACCTTAACGCTCGTACCGGTGAAAATCATGATAATTGAAATAAAGAGGGTCTCTATTCCGGGCGCTTTTTCGTGTTTCTCTTCTGTTAATTCTCTTCAATAAGTCAACAATCACAGGGCAATTCTATTTTTGAACTGTATTACCTATGAAGTGTGGTCGCGGGAATTGCCTTTAAGTCTAGTTCCCGTGCAGTGAGCGGGTAAAGTGGCACGCAAAAAGCATCTGAGGAACCATTCGGCTCATATGGCCGAGATCAGGGTTCATGGAGGTGCGGTACAGTCTGTCTTTTGAAGACAAACCCCGTGATTGTGTACTGTGGATGATGGTGTTTGCTAATAAACCCATAGTCGCCAAAGTGCTCTCGGGGGAAGAAAGCAGAAAAAAAAATCAGGGAGGACATTCTAAGTAGAGACCTGACAGTCTCGAGGAATTTCCCGAACCTGCTCGTTTTATCCCAGCAAAAGCGTTATCCTGTGATCTGGCTCAATAATCATTTCTTCGCGAAATCTAATGCTAATTATCTAATAGTGAAAAAAAGAAAAAATGGGGTAGAAAGGTAGAAACTGAACTCGGGCAGAAGTTGCCCGTGAGTTTCGGTGGGCGGGACAACTAGGGAGGCGTCAGAACTGCCACTTTTGATGGGTCATAACAACTCCGTTAATTATTGTGGACCGGCTAAGGTGGGACAATCTTGACGACGGACTACTTTTACAAAGGAGAACGCTTAGAATTACTCGAGCGCGGGGACGATCTTTAAGACAAACCCTGCGCTCGAACAATTCATGGGGTTCCTTGCCCAAGTAGTCCAGTGGTAATCGCAAAGGCTCTTCCTTGAGGATCCGCAATGAGTGACGAGGGCGTTGCGGCAATCATGAATTGCAGTCATGTGTGGTAAGGTTATGTGAGGGAGCAGGAAAACGAGATGGACAAACTTCCCCTAAACCGTGACTCAAAAGCTTACTTAGGCATTTGGCCCAGGGGCGTAACCTTTGCGCCTTCGATGGATGGCAAAAAAACGCACTGCGGCACAGATATTAGTATGTCGTACGAAATGCCGAATCGACAGGAATGCGAGAAATTACGAAAGGGAGCTGCTTTGTGAGTTGGTTTTAAGGCCAGGCAGTGCTCGCCGCGTGCGACTGAAAGACGTTGAAGTGTTGATGTTGATTGTATGAGTGGATGCTGCGGACCGGTGCCTTAAGAAGGGCGATGGGAAAGGCGGTACCGTTTATCACTAGCAGAACGTGATCATTTTTCTTTCCCGTTAGCAGAACGTAGATAATATCAGGCACAGCTGCGCACAGGATCCAGTAATATGACCCAAGAGCGATAGGGCGTTTCGCCACACCCCACTCACCCCCAATGACGTTGACAGCAACCGCCCATCCCCAGCCGCCATCGTGCCCACTACCTTCAAGTGGACCAGAGACGGTGTGCAAGCCGGTCATTGAAATCCAGTGGTTGCTTTGAATGTCAGGCCATCAGCGACCGATCAAACTGTCGGAAGTTCAATGCTCAGATTCCTTTTTCTGAGCACCCAACAAGTACTGTGGACGTCTTTCTCCAGGAGTTCCGCGTTGCGGCGACGTTTTCTATGTCCTGGGCTCAAGGCACGCACGTCCTTCCGCTGGGGAGAATCCTTGCAAAACGCCTCTCCCCACCCCACCGAAATTTCCTCCTCTGATACGACCTCCTTCCTCACCACCCTGCCTATCACGTTATTGACTTATTCCTACTTTTACTGCTTTGCCCAGTTCTCGGGGAAAATTTCAGTCTTTCTCTGAAGTTTCGCCGTCGAGAGCGGTGGGAGAGGGGCGGGGGAGGAACTAACGGGAGGTCGCCAACAAATAACTACTAAACAACTACTTCGAAGTTGAGCTACCGAAAGTAGTAGTTGCATAGGACTTTGGCCCACAAACGAGGGGAAAGGGGCAGGGGATTTTCTTGGGCACAGAAAATTCGCTAGGACCAGACACGACTTTCCTATCAGAGCAACGAACTCGTCCCCTGCCAAATTCCCCCTCCGCTGCCGAAAGTCTCCCAAAAATGTGGACAACGCGCGCGGAACTACATCCGAGAGAAGAGGATACAACTAATGCGAGCTCAGAGCCCTAGCTTGGAACCCTTGTTTCCCCAACGCACAA
Organism: Cooperia oncophora; assembly: GCA_036418165.1. Classification (NCBI taxonomy): domain Eukaryota; kingdom Metazoa; phylum Nematoda; class Chromadorea; order Rhabditida; family Trichostrongylidae; genus Cooperia; species Cooperia oncophora. Next base: position 11,338 of record MU949953.1, read on the forward strand.
TATTCTGACCTGATCAAGAACTGG
>MU949961.1:0-16023 GCA_036418165.1 Cooperia oncophora
CACTTGCCGAATAAACGCGGCCTAACGCCTTTATCCTCCCGAAAATGCGGATAGAGCCTACCGAATAAATGGACTTCTACTGAAGGGATGCTCTCCTCTAACAGCTTGTCCCACGTGACTGCTGACTGTAACCCGAGATGCTATTCAGTCCCAAACAGTTGATGAGAGTGACAGCAGAGGCGTAAACTACGAAAAAGTCGCCCCCTATGTGCAGCATCTCGCTTGCGTGACGATTTATCGACTGTGCTGTCCCCGTAATTTTGTTCACCAAAATTTGAATATTTTCGGTCTTCTGTCTGAAGTGAACTAGACTTTTCAAATAAACAGTCAAGCACAATTTCGTCCTGCCATTAGTGTTGAGTGCATCGCAGCCGCACATGTCTAGCACCTGCTGACCACCTCCGAAGTCTCACCCGTTGATTTTTTGGATATGGTCATAATCTTTGGGTGGGCCGTGCCGTCCGTATATGCAGGAATAGGAAGATAAACAGTCCCAGATCACAGAAACTATGGAACTCGAAGGAATAGGTCCAATCCCAAGGACAAACACAGACAGCCCACACTACTCTGTGGACCCTGGAAGTGTCCGTAGCACGCCACTCTTAACTCAAAAGTGGATTGGAACGCTTAGGTAGTAATGATACCCTGGCCGTCTCCTCCCCACGCTGCTTCGCAGCCCGCCACCTACCTAACCATAGCCACGCACTACCTGTCTACGCCCTCTCACCTCAGTGAGTTCTCTACCTCTGGCTACATGCTCGCAGCGGGATTTTGGTACTGACGCAACATTGACACTGAGGATAGCGCGAGAGGACTCAGAAAACAGTACCCCGGTATCATACTCGCCAACCCATTGCGCACTTTTGCGAGAAGAACGTGGCACGCTACCGCAGCTACGGACCTCCACTCGCACGTGTAAGGGACCGCCTTCAGAACTGGGTGTTTGGTCTGTCTTCGAAGGCACGATAAACTAAGGCTACAATCTCTCAACAAACCTCCAATGACTAGTAACTGCTAGGTAGTAGTCCCTCTATTAGCTCTTACATTATGGTGAGAGTGAGGTGATCAGGGAAAGAGCTGATACCGTTACGATAAGAACAAATGAGAATTCCTACAAACGCGCCTTCTCCTCAATCTATGTACGTTCAAGGTGGGGTCTGCAGGAGTACTATCTAGAGCATTACAATGCTTTTTTCAGTTTTTTTTTCACCATTCAGTTACTTAGTACCTTGTCGTTCCTATTTGAGCTCCACTACCCATCATCTTTGATCGCAGGCTTCGCCTTTAAGTAGAGCTCAAAATCGGAGTTGAAGTTAAAGGCAGTTGGCACGATGATTTGGTGCTCGGCCTAAAATGCTAGTAGGGCGCTATATAGTGGGGAAATGGCGAAAGAACGGAGTGAAACGGTCAAAATCCTGCGAAGAAAAAGCCTCCATTATCAGTAGAGCCTCTTCCTTCGATGTAAAAATCGATTTTGGACGAGTTTCTCGTGGGCATCTTGCCAATAACCGCTACCGAAAGTACGGCTGCATATATGTACATACAGGGGGGGGGGCAAAAAAAATCACTTCGACCGAGTCACATATCAGCAAAGTTTTTGCAGCCCAGAGAGAAGACGTGGATACGAGTACCAGGGCGGAAGATACCCAAGATGTTCCTCGATAAGCAGGAGCTAATTTGTGCCGCCTCGTTCCATCACCTTCATATACACCAAAATAGGTGGAGGTCAATCGCCTGCCGCAGCTGACTGCAGAGACGCTTTGAATTTCATGTCGACCTACCAAACCAGTGGCGAAACTTCCAGTGGTGGAGTCACCTATTGGGTAGCCTGACCCTGGAGGACTATAATGCTCAATCTGGAGACCTCCAACATCGTAGCAAGCGCCTCGACACATCGTCGCTACGGTCTAGGACATCATCTTCACCGCAGTCGTCGAAGGAGCGGGTTGATGGTATGGACCGGAGGTACCTGGAATGGAAAGACCAATATTTTCTGTGGACCCGGACTGAAGGTGAGCGCTGGCGGTTACATCGAGCAACTCGAGAAGAATATCCTCCCCACATGTCGTCGCCCCTACCTTCTTGGAAACTTTGTACTGCTACAGCATTGGGTGCCACCACGTGGAATCGAAGGGCGTTGGAGAAACTCTCGCCTACTTGGAATGGAAGGGGGCTGAGTACCTAAAGAAGATGGTAATATCCAAGTAGGTCACCTGACCTGAATCCCTCAATTACCCGGTTCGGGCGGAGTTCAATAGGGTGGTCTACGGTGGCGGAGAAATCGACTATCTCGCTGATCTCAGGCACCACATCGCGGTCGCGTGCCAGAATCTCTCGATGGCGCTCGTCCAGAAGGCTGTGGCGGAGTGTCATAATAGTATTTAATATGCTCTTTAATATGGTGGTAGAATGTCCGATCAGAATTTATAAAGTGTAACTTATAGCGCCGAAAGTCAATGAAGAAAAGTGACTTTTTTGCCCCCCCCCCCTGTATATCCATGCAGCATCACGGCCGCTTCATACCAATCCCTTCGCTTCATAATTTGCTTAGCAAATGAATCAATACGAGCGTCAGGAACGGTCGTCCATTTGTGGGCGGGCGGGCGTTTGGGTCGGTATGTTGTGGCTTGATAGGGCCCTTATAAGGGCACCTTCCTTGGAAAAGGCATTATGCAGCGCCTGCTCAGGGTCGCGGAATTCCGTCCTGCCAGGCGTATTAATCCTACTCGTCTTGGGGATTTATCGTGCCAACTGCCTTTAAATTGAACCTTGTAGTCTATTATGGACCGTACCGAAATAGCACGTCGTGCCGTCTTAGTGCGAGGTAACAACTAAAATTTTGTGGGGTCCTGCTGCGAAAAGCCAGAGCTCAGGGAAACAAAGGACTGCGGTAGCTAAGGCATCGAGAGGGACAAAAAAAAACAGTGGCGAGCCAGGAGGTGACTTTTTCAAAAGGGGAGAACATCGGAGTGGATAGATCGTATCATGCGTGGAAGTTGGAATTTTAAATGTCTGGGTGGTCACGATACGCCATGCAGACGAGAGAGCGGTGAGAAAAACAGAAAGTCCACGCCATTAAAGGGAATGAGTTCTAGTTGTCCGTAGACCGCGAGTCACCCATATTGTTATCATGAGCGCAAACAACTCGACGTCGACCTCTTCAGGAATCTTCTGTGCGGCCGAGTAACCTCTGGCTCTAGTTCCATGCATTCACTGCTGATGACTATACTCGCTCATTTCGAGCTTTTAATGGCGGTTCAAGGACGTTCAGAATGTTTTCTGGTTGTCGGACGACTGCGATGTCCAACCAATCCGCGGAAAGCTGTCGGTGTCAAAATCGACCTTCTAGACGAAGATCGTGAGTACATTTTCTTGACGTTTGTCCGATAGAACAACGGGGGACCGCCTACAATTTTTGGATTTCTTAAAGATATTTTCACGATTTTGCTAAGAAATCGATTAATATCAAAGTAGTCAAGTACGGTTAGAGGGCTTCGCTGTGTAGAAGGTGAAGTGATGATATTCTACCTATAATAATCCGCTAAGTTGTGTCTGTAATGTGTGATATCAGTGTGCTTTGTGTGTGCGTCTGTCTGTCTGTCACGAAATTCATAGCGAGCGTCGCAGAAAAGATAGGACGACAGTTTCAAGAAGTGATATACATGGCAGGACGGGAAACTTTTGGTGGTGCAATAGACAATGTGATAGCCGCCTAGCATTAAGATTCGGATAAGCGGCGGCCTTAGAAAAGAAAGGAGGAACGAGCCATAGTGCGGGACACAGTAACAGTGGGACATTGGTTCCAAGGTATGATATAGGACGTGGGACAGGAACATTATTGATGGGTGACAGGGAATGATAGCAGCTGATAAGATCCGTCAAGAGGCGTCAGAAGGGGAGGGTGACCGAGCCCATAGTGCGGGACACAGTAACAGTGGGACATTGGTTCCAAGGTATGATATAGGACGTGGGACAGGAACATTATTGATGGGTGACAGGGAATGACATAGTCCAGCTGTAGGCATTTGATAAGCAGCGGAGTTAGAATATAGCGTCACCATATCATTAACGCGGAATTACAGCATCACCTAGGACATTATCAGAAACATTGATATATGATTGGCAGATGGGGACACGGCACGTGAGGTAACAGCTGATAGGGGGCTGATAAGGAACGTTGCCAATGCTGTTCAGTCAAATTGCTGGAGCCTTTACACTACCAAATTATAGAGTTTTAGTGATAGGGACATTGATGACGGGTGACAGGATCTTATCAATTGATAAGAAAGGATAAGGAGCCATTATCATGCCTTTCTTCATCCACTACACCACCAAGTTATCGAATATGGCATACTTTTCCTTCAGCCAGTCACTTCCCTGACTTGCCCTAAGAAATTTGAACTTATTCGACTATATTAATGCCGATTCGTCGAGAGCGGGAGGGGAGGGGGGATGTTACTTCTCCTGCAAAACAGGAATCTTCACGCGAAGTTTAAGGAGAACCGAAAAACACGAGCGGAAGGCTGCTAATTGAAAAGGAAAGCGTTCGTCGGTAGGCATTCCGGTGCAGGTAATGGAAACGAAATCTGCTATTTCACTGAGCGATCTCATATTTGCCGCTGTTATCTGCTGTAACCGCTGCCTGTAATAGAAGCGCGTGCTATTGTGCGGGCTAGACTGTAGTCCCGTTTATTTGTTTGATGACCGCCTCGGGCGACCAGAGTCCTGCCTCGTGACTACGATTCGATCACTACAGCGCCTTATGAGCAGCGCACTACCGAAAAAGTTCCGCTAAAATTATGGAGCCGCCTGGCGAAGCCAGGCCAGCTCGGCGAAGCCGAGCTCAAGAAGAAGGAGGAGAGCACGGACGTCCAGCCGTGCGATCGACTGGTAAGGGTGACATAGTGTTAGTCGCCACTAAAAACGCCAAGAGAGCCGGAAATCCACTCAAGCCAAAATAAGTCCATGCCGCAGTTCGGCTTAGGTAGGGGCACTAGACCGTACACCGGTAGAGCTTTTCGACAGGCCACCTTGGTGAATACCTCGCTGAACGTTCTGTCGACTAAAACGGCTTACTAGTACCCTTTGAAGCCTTTTTTCGCCAGCTTCAAAAGATCTGGAAAGTTTACGCCACCAGGAGGAGACCTGTTCGTTTAACTCCAACTAACAAAAGCACGAATGCACAATGCCACCGCTAACCGAACCGCCAAGTAATCCTCATAAGGCTGCGCATGGAATCGCTGGCTTTTCAAAATTTTTTGCGCTGCTTTTAACTACTCATTATGCAAAAAAAATTAATTTCATCGAGGAGAAACTCACCGTTTCTCATCGAGGGCTTTCCATTACTGTGACAGAAATGCAAGCTACAAAAAAAAAAATCAGTTTTTACCATTCCGATACTGATAAAAATTGGCAGTTGTCTTCACTTTCATTACAATGGACGGATGCAAATCTTTCATCATTCTCTGTTTATTTCATCCTTCTTATTTAATTACGTCGTAATTTTTACAGTATCGCACTTTTAGCTCTTCCTTTCGAAAGTGATGATCTTATGGGACGAACATGGTCGATCTATAATGGCTCATTCAGTGGTCAGTGGTATCTGCTTTCATGGAAAGCAGGTCTCGCTTACATTCATTACTAATGACAATAGCAGTACGAAAGAAGGCTGAAGATATATCCCGCGATCAAGTGACCCGTGAAGATGCTTTCCATGCATTTAGCATTTAGGTGCGCACTTGCATGGAGTGTACCGTTTGAAAGAAAGAGCGAGATAAAGTGACTACAGATGTTTGGCAATCTCCAGTATTTTCAAGACAACATCTTATACGGCACATTACGAGTAGGTAGTCCGTTCTTGCAGCGTTCGTAGCGACGATCTCCATGCACTCGCCAGGAAGCACAATTGTCTTTGTCTTTTTGCCACGCTCATAGTTGTTGGGCATCGCCTACCTTTTTGGGCAACAAAGATTAGTAGTAACAAACATCTTCAAGCCGAGATGCATTTAAGTCAGCACGGCTACAAATCTTTTGGGCGAAAAACTGGAAAATCTTGGAAATCGGTAAGCTAGGTTGCCGGGAAGGGGGAGGGGTGTGTTGAAGTGGAGCGTCGTCACTGACATGCCTCTCCCGCGAAGGGGCGGGCGGTCGTCAGATCGTAGCCTACATCGACCATTTTCCGCCACATCACGATGCCTGTACTACCTCATATCGGCTTGCTAGGTTTGTAAAGTGAACATCAGCTACTCGTATATACTTGATCGCGGAATTGTCTTTGTTTTTAAACAAATGGCTGTTAGCCGCACTGGTGCTGGGAGCATGGTGTGGAAGCGTCACCCTACGCCGCCGGCGAGTACGGATATTAGGTGATGAGCGCGTTCTTAAGGCGGATGTTGCGCACGTCACCCCTTCCGGAACTCTATTTCGGCCACTCACCGCAACAGGGAGGTAATGCTCCACACCTTAGCCACACACCCCATGATAGTCATTCTCGAACACAAGCGTTCTTTTCGTACACAAAGTAACGATTCAAAATTCTTATGAAAACTGCGCAATATACCATCTCATTACAGTATCCGGTTGCGGAGCCGACTTTGGTCCGATCAACACTCCGGACGCCTATCTGCGAATCGAGCACTCGTGTCCACACCGTTCAGACGGTCGAAACGAAGCGATCGAGCTCGATGTGTTGCCCATATTCATGCCTAGAGTCGTTAATCTGGGATCGATATATCTCGATCGATATGTAAATGATGCAGATTGAAAAATGCCTGTCAGATTGAGGATATTCCGAATGATCTGAAACTGCAATGGTTTAGCTTATTAGGGTTTGTACTGGTATGAAGGCTGTTTCGATTTATTAGGTTGTCCGGAAAGTTCTCAGCGTTTTGGGTGTTTCACTTTAAACGATCGTAACTTTTTTAATACTCATCGGATTTAATCGAAATAGGCACCATTCGAATCAGCACACTTTTGCCAATGTGACAGCAGTCGAGAAATCCCATCAAAGTAAAAAAAACTGGGTGGTCGAAGAGCTCCACGAAACCACGAAGGCTTTTTCGCGCTAGGTCCTGATGCATGAAAGTATTTTCCAGGAAGGAGTTCTGAAGATGCTTAGAAAAGGCTCTATGGTCGGTTGGTCGAAGGCTCTGCAAGAAGATATGGCGGCGAGATAGAAACTTCAACCTCCAATTTCGTTCAAGTTCATTGGATAGTGATTTGCGAACGTGTGGGCGGGCGTTGTCATGCAAAAGAATCGGACCCTTTCTTTTGATAAGTGTTGGCTGCAGCTGACAAAATTTTCGGTACATTTCGTCGATTCCTTCACAGTAGGGTTCTGCTGTGATGGTTTGGCCTGGTGATAAAAAGTTATAGTGGATCACACCAGCCGATGACCACCAAGCCGTGACCAGAATCTTTTTTTCGTGAGGGTTCGGCTTTGAAAATTACCTCGGTGGTTCGTCGAAATCCAACCACTGTCCGGAACGTCTCCTGTTATCATACATGACCCATTTTTCATCACAGGTGACAATTCGGTCCCAAAACAGGTCGTTTCTGCTGCGCAAAAGCAATGCAGAAGGAACCTCGGCACCGTGCCGATTCCTGCCGGTCACTCCGATTGTGGGGCACCCAATTGTCGAGTTTTTTCACCTTCCCAATGCGTTCCAGACCATCTGCAACAGTGGATTTGCCAACGGCCTAGCTCTTCTGCTATCTCTCGAACTGTTTGGAGAGTGAGGTCCAGCACCTCCAAAATCCCCCGTAGTCCTCGTCCAGATATTGGCTTTAGGTCGACCGCTATGAGGTTCACTTTCAAGGCTGAAATCTCCAGAACGAAATTTGTTGAGCCATTGCCGCACAGTGCTTTCTCTAGCACTATTGGGCGACTATTACACCACCGCTGAGGCCCAGTGGCACGAGTTCGTGTGCAAATGTTTGTTGTGCAGTAAAATTATTCTAAGCTAAGAAAATGTGGAGAATAACTATATTACTCCAGTACTCGTCAGAAGATGCATTTAAACGGTGCCAAGATGATTGACGGTACCAAGTCAAGCTGATGACGGATGTTTTCTGCACCTAGCGATAACGAATGAAACATGTAAAGGCTTCGATACTGCAACCATTGCAACTGGCGCCTCTCAACGATTGGTAGCCTCATCCGGGGCCAAGAATGTTCACACAGCTTTGTTTGTAGGGGTAATTCGATGCGCCTGTATAAGACGATTTTTCGGCGCCTGCCGCATGCTCGTGGACGTAGTGCGCACACTATCGCGTCGTCGAATAAATTCGCGCTGATACGACCTCCCCCTCTCTGCGAGCGGGTCTCGCTACGATCCCTCCTCAAGCAAAGAAGACAAAAAAAGGCTCAAAAGCAGATAATATCGATATTTGAATTTCAATCCGTTAGCTCCATTATTCCAAGATGCCGCCGCAGAGATGTGAACTCCTTTCAAACTCTTATACTGACGCTAGCCTAGAAATACTGCCCTTAATGTTCGTGAATTCAATGGTTTGGATTAAGCTTCGTAAACCGTTGGTTTGTTATAACTTCTAAATGGCTTGCTATCAAATCTTACCAGCTGGTAGTGGTTCCTGTCAACAACCAATGATGTTCCTCCCAGACCGCTATACGATATCTTACCTTTGGAAACTTGACGTCCTGCTCCCCAGCCGCTATGGAGCTCGGCGCACCTTCCCTATTCTGACGTCTCTTATCAGTTTATCAGGCTGAGATCACTTTCCTGTCACCCTACCGATAAATGTTGCTCTCCCAGACCTATATCACAGATTGGAACCCATGCCGTCGCCACTGCTAGGGGACAGGCGCTATGAATTTCGTGACACACACACACACACACACACACACACACACACACACACACACACACACACACACACACACACACACACACACACACAAACTTAGCGGATTATATACTAGTAGCGCCAGCGCGGCGTGTCCCCTTCATGTGAATGCGGCGAACGCAGTGGGTTAGAGGAAGCCACGCCCACTCGGACAAGGCTGGCAAAGAGTAGGCGCGACCGTTCTGTGCCGGCCGAGCACGACTGCCATCGCACATGCATTGCGCGACGCGTGGCTAACGTGCATGGCTGCCGATGCCTGCAAGCTCAGTAAACAGTGGGCAGCTATGCTTGAAGGCACGCACAGCCCACTGTGGAATGGTTTCTATACACTACAGACACACTCAACCTTCGCTGTATGCTTCTCTTCTCCAACGACTTTTGTGTCCCTCAAGGTCAAACTAGTCTCAAAGGTATAAATTTCGTAGCAAAGCACTGCTACGAGTACGTCCCGCCCGTTTTGAAGAGTCTGCCCCATTTCATACCCTAACTACTTGTGTCCTTCAGCCACATGTCCCCGCTGCATATGCTGCTCTGCAAGCAACTCGTGAATTTTTGACTTTTGCCCCTCCCACCTCGACACCTGCTTCGCCCACAATGGTGTCTGTCTGTTGCTATTTCGATGGCCGAAGTCGTTGCAGACCTCTACTCACCTTTTTGCCGGCTGTCTGGCTACTCTGAGCATACAGTTTCAGTCCTTTTTGTCTGGCTCCGCCAACTCTCCTGCACGTTCACCCACAACGGACTAGCCACGGCACTGTCGCAACTGGTGACCCATCGCTGACCATATAATACCGTTTTGTCCCGGGCTTGCCAGTGCCGTGAGACCTTGGCGGCATTTTTCAATCAGGCTCCGCCACCTCGTGGCGCACGCTCCACTCACAACAGTGCCTTTATACCACTGCTCAACGGGGACCACTTGAGATTATAATCCACGTTTCACGTTGTCTGTAGTGCTCTAGGACCATACTACGATTTTTTTAAAATTGATGCCCTACGTTGAGGTCACGCCCCTCCCCACTGGTGCGGCGGGTCACAGTACACCGCGGATATGGCGGACGGTTTCGCCGATGTAATGTACTCGCCCTATCAGACTTTTGCGAGTCTCTCAACTTTTCGGGGACCGAGTTACGATTAATTTGCTGGGAAGTAACCGCCCATTCGAGGTGCGACCCCTCGCCTTATAGCAGGTGCGTCATTCTCCAGTTTGACGGATCAACCCCTTGCTAACCCTGCCCCACTTTTTCCCCATTGCGGAACCGCCTGCTGGCCCGAATTATCGAATTTTAGTTCAGCGCACCGGAAAGTCAGCGCCCAGCCCTCTGGTACGCCCCGCCAACTTCGAGTGTGTCTGCCTCCGTACGGGACCCGTACCTTACGACGCATTGCAACGCCCACCCGTGGGGGCTGGCTCACCTAGGCTTCTCAACGGATGCGCCTCCTTTACATCTTGTCGATGCCCTACCCATCGACTATTTGACCCCACCTCTCCAACGATGTTCTCTTCTGGCATATAACCGAATTTTCCGGCACAACAAACAATCAAATAGCCAAACAGACCGGAAAAAAATTATATATATGGGCGAAGTAGCGTAGAACAGAATTTCCGCACATACAAACAAACATACAAACAATAAACAAACAAACAACCAAACAGGCGAAGCAAATTACATATAGTGGGTGATAGTAGGATAGTGGGGTGTTCAGTCTCTACTGCTATCAGAGAAGTGATGGCTAATGGAAAAAGTTTGCACACTGGGCCTCTAATCCTTGGCGGTATAATGTTGAGACAGCAGGATAATGGCCCCTTACCTTTTTTTATCAATTGATTACCTGTCACCCATCATCGGTGACTATCACTGAAGCTCTATAATTTGGGAGTGTGAAGGCTCTACCACTTCGACCGAAGAACAATGGCAACATTCCTTATCAGCCCCTATCAGCTGTTATCACCCTCTGTCACCCGTTGACGACCTCCAAAATCCCCTTCTATATCGCGTGTTGGAATTAACGCCTGGTTGATGCTGTATCCCGCGTCATGCATATGATAAGAGGAGCTAGAATAGGAATGTCAACATATTCAGCCTTTGATCGTGATGCCAGATAAGGTTGAAGTCTATTCGTGTTTTGACACTCTCAAGGTTCTAATAATAGAGTCACGTTTACGAAATTCGGTGCTCATGATGGCGAGATCATGGGCTTCCGCGTGTAGTATTCGTCCGTCATCTGGTTACGTAACTCATAGCGACAACCGCAGTGACAACAGTAGCAGCTTCCCGAAGCATCTGTGTACGCATTCAGGCCACCAACGAGAATGACTACGCCTTTCAATGATACCTCAGTTACGTGTTTAGAGGCAGAGACTAGAACTCGTGTTTTTATGCTTTCTACATTTACTTAGCGAAAAAAAGTGTAGTCGAGAGCGACAACGATTTCCATTGAATGGTCGTCATAGTAGACTACACCCATGATAGAGTCAAGGAAACGTCAAGTCGTCGGAAACATCACTATTATCTCATTCTCCGACCTTTTCAACCTCATAAACAAGAAATCTTGCTGTCCAACGTGATCTATCAACTTCTGCTTGCTCTCATGGCTACTATTCGTTGTCGTTGCCTCACTTTGTATGAGGCGAATTACGATCCTCTTTACCGTCTCCCCATAGAAGACGACCATCACACAAATGGAGCTGAACTTGTTTTCACAGTTACTGATACCGTTATCTTAACAACACTAAAACTACTGCAGGCTGGTTTAGTAGAGTTCATTACAACTTTGCAACTCAGGCCGTGAACCGGCTTCATTCACAGAAGCTTTCCGGTGAAGCAGGTTGCCCGGCTGATGAACTTGCTGCCTGTAATACAATAATTCCTCAGGGCGATCGTTCATGCTAGCAGTATTGATCGATATTCACCGTATCGTGCTACCCTTCTGGCGCGTTCCAGACCATCGTGCAAGGGTACGAGGTGCCTCTTTTCTGTTGCAACTTGACTACACTTCGAGCTGTTTGATGAAACATTCTACATTAGTCGTGGAGGTGATGTGGTTTAGAACCAGATCTTCGAGTCATTGGAGCGAATGCGTCCGTAACGAATCAACGCTACTGTCGACTACCTCACTTCCCTTAAGGATGCCTGCGATATCATGAATGGCCATGCAGTTTGCCCCTAGCCACCACCAGAAGGTGTTGGAGTACATGGAATGACTGCGGATTCCGAGTGCTTGCTAACGGTTCTTCACCCGTATCACTTCCCACTCATACTAATGCTAGTGAAAAGAAGGAGCATCATCGATTAGACGAGAGAAACTTACAGGTCGAAAGGCCGAATGAGAACAACAGTCTAACCCATTGAGGCGGAGCCCGCGATCAGTCGCCATCATAGATAGTGGATTAGGGATTTGCATGGAGACGACAAGGTGCTGAGTAACTCGATAGTAAAGAAAAAAGCAGAAAAAAAAAACTCGCTCACGTTGCTCCTAAGATATTGCCTATAATAACCAGCGAGTGCCAGTTGTCCGGCCGGGCGGCTTCTCTTTTCGATGTGACAGTGGCGCTGCTTGCGGCGAGGGCATGTGCCGTGCTCATTGCCCCACCCTTAATCGATTGGCACCGCCCACCACTTCATTTCTAATGATTTGCCCTGGATCGGGCTGCTGGTTGTGTTCTGCTGCTGCTTCAACTGCACGGTCGAGTGGTGGCGCGCGTCAGCCAGCTGGGAGTGATGATAAGGCGGAAAACAGGCTGATATCAAACAAGTGCAGAATCCGTTGCGAGCTGCCTTCTCTCGCCTTGAGAACGCTACAACCTCAGTCAAGCAAGGGTCAGCATATAGCCAGTTATCATAATTTTCTTTCCGATGTTTACTTACACCTTTGTATAAGTATCTTAGCCGCATAACTTCATCATTCGAATGCCGGGTTCAGTCCTTGAAGGAGGTTGTGCCACCATACCGTGGTTTCATGTAAGTCAGTGGAAAGGGGTGTGCAAGATACAAGGTAGCAGGAAAGACATATAGCAATTCCTGATAATCACACTGAACCGAACACCAAAAGAGGATGAGTAAGGCTGCGTTTATACTTTGCGGCAGCGTAGCGTAGCGTAGCGCAGCGTAGCGTAGCGCTTCCAGCGTACGCCAGCGGCAGTGCCGGGGAAAGGATAGATATCGATCTAGCTTCACCAGCGTCACCAGCGTACGCTAGCGCACGCTGGCGTAGCGAGGGCACGGGAAGCATAGCTATCGATCTAGCTTCACCAGCGTTTCTCGAGCGTTTCTCCAGCGGCACCAGCGTTTTGCTAGCGCTTGCAGCGGCAGGGAGTAGAGACTATGTGGCCGTGAGAGACGCGGAATCGACGTGTATTGTAGAGACTATGTGGCCGTCGAGACGCAGAAGCGATGTGTATTGTAGAGACTAAGGGCGAGTGAGAGACGCGCAATCGATGTGTTTTGTACCCTCCAGCTCTCCCATAGTCTCTACTCCCCTGCGCTGCAACGCTTTTGGCAGCAAAACGCTGGTGAAACGCTGGAGAAACGCTGGCGTACGCTAGCGTGACGCTGGTGACGCTGGGAACGCTAGATCGATATGCATCCTCTCCCCGGCACTGCCGCTGGCGTACGCTGGAAGCGCTACGCTATGCGCTACGCTACGCTGCCGCAAAGTATAAACGCAGCCTAAGGAAGTTTAAATACGGAGTCGACATTGCCACAATTCATTCAACTCCACAATGTCCGATATTTCACAAACAGTTTTTTCCCTAGTAAGCAAGCCGCGTTCCCTTTTTCCGTATAGCACAACTTGATCACATGTGCTCACTGTAACATGGGTCTCCATCCTGTGTAGAGTGGTCCCAGTATTCCAGTGAGGTGCTGTTATGTGTCCCTCCGTCTGGCAGGCTCTCGGTATTTCATTTCTGTCCATGGGAATGTACTCTTAGGAAGTATGGCGGGCACTAGAGTGGGAGTCAAAAAAGAAGTGAAGCAGGATTTAACGAAGCGCAGGAAGTTAGATTTAGATAGTTATAGTTAACTTGAATAGTTTAATATTTAGGTTAGTTGGTTAGTAAGTCAACAATTTTGATCTTCATGACCTCATGGACATGAATTCCATCTGATTGGAACGTCCGTGGACGACAACATCTTAATTCACGCAAACAAGTCCAATTTATATGCTTATTAGCAACACTTTGTGACATCTCACACCGGCCACGTTTAACATCCATGCAACTATCACTACTTCAAGAGAAGCCCACAAGAGTTTTCGCCAAGACTTTGGGTATAGGGAGTTTTAGGTAGCCTAATCACGAATACAACATCCGTTTTTGGGCCTAGTTTCCGGTTCGGGGTAATAACTTCCTTCTACCGATACTGGTACGAAGTTGCATAGTACGATTATTCGATGTCCTTGACTACGAAGATGTTATTCGTTGTAGCGCCAGGCAATTAGGTACCAGAAATGTAGCGGCGTTCCCGTTCCCGCAGCCGAGAACTACTCGCCCCTGCAGACTGAACAGAATACATACGTGTTAATGCATGTGGCCCTGATCCAGGCCTTCGTGACTGGCCGGCCTGCAGACACCCAGGTCACTTATGTAGGTCAGTGAGACTTTAACGATAATATATTTCGAGATAATGCTACGATATCCGTGAGAGCCGACGTGCACTTGAAAGGCAGGGTCGTGGAGCGTTTGAAATGCTCACGTTGAAACGCTCGACGCTGGTACGCTGAATGGATGTTTGCACGAGTCGGCAGAAGCATTAGAGCGTGGAACGGTCCTCGTCTGTGCTGTGCAACGAGATGGGCCGGTTGTAAAAGGAGTGAAATCGGCTTCAAAGCTTTCGAGTGCTTTCGTAACTTGATTTCAAGCGGATTTCGTTTTGACGACCGTTCAATGAAGAGTATTGTCGTTGCCGAACAATGGTCAAACCACTTCTTCTCTGCATATGGTTCAAAGCTGGTTGCTCCGAGCAACTCGAGGGCTTTGCTGAGTTAGATGAGAAGCCGGCTGACGCACCACCAGACGACGTCATCATGTTCGTTCGCAACCGTAATGGGCACGTGGACGGTGCGAACGACTACGCTTGCCGTGGTAGATTCGGTTACGTATTACAAAGTCGACGGTGAACAAATCTTCGTATATGCAGATACGCAGATATCTCTTCGGCATGATCAGAAAGTTTCGCAAACGTGACTCCCACCTGCAGAACATTCGTGGCGAAGTTTGACACTTGGGTGGGTCATCATGGAAACCACTTGTGGATTCCGAGAATCCATGGAATCCACAAGGGGCGGGTAGTCGTTCCGGTTCCCCGATCATCCCAAAATTACCTGTATTGCTTGGTCTATTTGCTTCTTGATTCACTGGTGAATACAGCGTCATTCGCTATCTTCGACCGTTCACATGGTTCGGAATTTCCTCTTACATTTCGCTCTGCACACTTGCGCGAGCAACCTCTAGCCTGATCCTCTTCACAATACGCTGGGCACCTCTGACCACACGATTATCCAGCCCAGGACGTACGATATGCCGCAGACTGCAGATTCAAAGAGATGAGTACGGAGCCGACTGTACTCATCTCTTTGAATCTGCAGTCTGCGCCATATCGTACGTCCTGGGCTGGATAATCGTGTGGTCGTTCGTCAGTCTCTTCATTTCTTCACTACTTCGCGGATATTGGTGAATACCGCCCTCTTCTCCTATTCAGCTCTGGAGTTGAGTCACTTGATTACACTTGATTTCTCGAACTCGACACACAGACCTGGAGCAGGCGGTGGTAGCCGAGTGGTTAAGAGTGTAGACTCATAATCTCACTCTGAGCCACGAGTTCGATCCCTGCCGAGGCACAAACCTGCCTTGCAAAAATTGCAAAAATGGGGACGATACCAGCGTCAGGCCCAGGTTGACAGGCCGGCTGATGGAGGAACCCGTCACAACAATCATGACAAGTCGCAAAAGGATTTCAAAGCTAGGACGCAGGAATATCCAAGTCCTATGCCTTCAGGAAACGCGATGGAAGGGTGCGAAGGCCGGGACGGAGAAGGTGTCAAACTCTTCTACAATGGAGCAGACACCAAACGGAATGGCGTGGCCATAGCGGTGGCAGAATCCCTCAAGGACTGCGTCTCCTCTGTGAACAGGATCAGTGATCGGATCATGGGAGTGAG
>MU949962.1:0-14784 GCA_036418165.1 Cooperia oncophora
GGTGCTGCAAAATAAGAACCGAAGATGATGACGAGGGCTAGAACTCAAGAGCAACTGTGCTGCTTCTGCAATATCCCTCAGAGGCCGCGCATTCCCACAGAACATGACAATAAAAACGGCCGTCCCACTCGTTAGTTTGAAGTATTTCTATAGCTTTAGAGCCGGATTCGAGCCGGATCGCAGAAATGCACACGCGATTTTAATTAATTTGCGTTTCCTTAGTTTTTTCAATTTTGTTTTATTTACATCTACATTCGTTGTTCTTCATTTCTAGCCTTTGTCATCTTCATCACCTTCTATTCGGACTTTGAAGCATGAGCAATACCTCAAATGTTAGGAAATTGCGTTTTGCTTGTATTGTCATGTTTTATTGTCATGTTGTCCGTTTTTATTGTCATGTTCTGGGAATGCGCGGCCTCTGAGGGATATTGCAGAAGCACCACAGTTGCTCTTGAGTTCTAGCCCTCGTCATCATCTTCGGTTCTTATTTTGCAGCACCTAAAATGTTATCCGCATAAAGAAATTGCGTTGTACTTGTATTCCAAAGCGCAATTACAGGACTTGGCAAAAAGCCAAGAGAGCTGCACGCGACCGCGCCGCGCGGATGGTGTTAGCATAAACGTGAGGCGGGTGTAGCAAGGAATTACGACTTTCCCACGGCCCCGTACTCTGACCCCGTGCAGTTTTGGGCGGGGGGACCACGACACATCGACAGCTGGGGGGCTGATAGTCTCATACACCCTCAATGTGTTTGAGCGTACCATGTGTCTTTAACTTCTTCGCCTGCGGCGGAGTGGCCCTACAGGATTCATACCGAAGATAGGTCGGAAAGTATTAGGTTGTCCGGAAAGTTCTCAGCGTTTTGAGTGTTTCACTTTAAACGATCATAACTTTCTTAATACTCATCGGATTTAATCGAAATAAGCACCGTTCGAATCAGCACACTTTTGCCAATGTGACCCAGTCGATAAATCCCATCAAAGAAAAAACTGGGTGGTCGAGAATCCACGAAATCTACGAAGGCTTTTTTGCCTGGTCCTGATTGATGAAGTATTTTCCAGCAAGGAAGTTCTGAAAATGTTTGAAAAGGTGATAGTCGGTTGGTGAAAGGTCTGGAGAATATGGCGGGTGAGGTAGAACTTCAACCCCCAATTCGTTCAATTTATGGATAGTGATTTGTGAAACGTGTGGGCGGGCGTTGTCATGCAAAAGAATCGGACCCTTTCTGTTGACAAGTGCTGGCTGCAGCTGACGCAATTTTCGGTACATTTCGTCGATTTCTTCACAGTAGGACTCTGCTGTGATGGTTTGGCCTGGTGACAAAAAGTTATAGTGGATCACACCAGCCGATGACCACGTGACCATAATCTTTTTTCGTGAGGATTCGGCTTTGGAAATTGCCTCGGTGGTTCGTCGGCATCCAACCACTGTCCGGAATCTCCTGTTATCATACATGATCCACTTTTCATCACAGGTGACAATTCGGTCCAAAAACGGGTGCGGAATACTGTAAGACCGAAGAACGACTGGAAAATAAATTACCATTCTCACTTCTCATTTGTAGTGATATGTAGATGCAAAATCCCATTATCAACCAGTTTTTGGGGTGACCAGTCAGAACCCATTACAACAAACCGGTTCAGAATATGCAGTAAAAGAAGGACGGAGATAAGCGAAAAGTTATAAATGAGGAAATTGCCAAACGTAATTCAAACCCTATTTTGCATCCGAGTTTTTTTTCTATGGTTCCAGTACTCCTCCCTCCGAAAAGCTTTTGTTACTATTTGTGGAGGGCTGAAAAAGAAAACGTAAACGCACTTGGGATGCCGCGCCGTACCTGCTTGCTTGACAACTAATGTATTTTCAAGATATTAAACAGTTTGTAACCAAAGTGATAGGACTGCTTTTGCTAGTAGGCTTATTATTAGGTTGTCGCATAAGTTCTTATACACGTGTTTGATCCTCTCCTATTTCGTTCGCATGGATGTTGGTATTACGTCATCACGTGTGCGTGACGTGTACATTATACTCTTTCATTACACTAGCTATCACTCACCGAGCTTGCATTTGCAGTACACAATGTCGCACAATTACCACTGTGACAGAATGTACCTGCGCCACTGCCTGGTTTTGCTTAACGATTCACAAAAGAAGCTTCACTTCTCAACTCGATGATCACTGGAGATGAGAAGTGGGTCCTCTACGATAACCCTGTGAGGGAGCAGGCAGTGGGTCGACAAAGGAGAACAGCCAGAAGCCACCTCAAAGGCCGACCTTCACACCAAAATGGTTCCCCTGTTCTGTTGGTGGTCCAGAAGAGGCATGGAGTTCTGGGAGCTGCTGGAGAAGGGACAGACGATTGACGCTTCCACATACGTGACCCAGCTGCGGAAATTGAAAGATCACGTCGACATACTCGAAAAAAATCTACTTCCATCATGACAACGCCCGACTTCACACCAAAGGTGCGATTTGAAAGATCACGTCGACCATACTCGAAAAAAATATACTTCCATCATGACAACGCCCGACCTCACACCAAAGGCGACCCAGGCCGAGCTGGAGAATGGCTGATGGTCGCCCACCCTCCCTACAGCCCTGACCTCGCTCCTTCTGACTACTGGCTGTTCAGCCACCTGCAGCGCTCTCTGGACGGAAAAAAGTTCGAAACAAAGGATCAGGTCAGAAAGGCACTCGACGACTTCTTCAAGTCCCAGCCCCCGTCGTTCTGGAAGGAAGGAATCGACAAGCTGCCTGAGCGCTGGCGTCGAGTAGTGGATGGTGATGATGCATACCTCTAATCTTCAGGTTGGTTCGCTATTGAGATATTTACGAAAAAGTCGTGTATAAGAACTTATGCGACAACCTAATACTACGACACTTCGTATGTTGATCCCTAGGAGCGAGGGGGGAGGGTCGTGTCAGGTAGCTTGAGGGAGGGAAGGGTTATATATGTCACCTTTTTTTCTGCTCCCCGAATGCGCTGCTAAACTACTCCCCCTTCCTCGACGTTCCTTTCTCGGAAAGTGGGGCAATTTCCGTGAAAACCCCGGAAATTGGTAGAATGAAGGTAAAAACCAGGATGATGGTTGGTATGATGTGGATGTCGTATTTTACTAAATTTTCCACCAACGGCAATGTGCCCTGCTCTTCCATCGCCGTTATAGCTCAGAAAACATGAATAATTTTTGAATTAGCAGCGTATTTAGGAAAAACCCTTGACAACAACTTGTGACATCTTTGCATGAGATGTGGGATGGGAGGGTTCCGCCAAAGTCAGTGGTGGAAGGGCTGGGCAGGGTGCTCGGCCACATCCCGCTCAGCCTCTGTACATGTGGAGTTGGCAGTAAATGCACAGCCAGGGTACAGCATGGGGATGTGCGAAATGGCGGTGTGAGTACGACCCCCCCCTCGAAGAGGGTCCAGATACGACCCCCCCCCCTCCTGCTCTAACTGACAACCAGATGCATGTTCACCACAAATGGCTTCCTGAAATGGAATCTGGATTTTCGAAAGGCGGACTCTGCTCTAAATCCAGGCAATAATAGGCTGTTTCAGCCTCATGCAATATGAGGCTGAACAACAGCCTCGCATTACCTACAATTTTGTCTTAGGATTCAAAATAAAACTCCTCGTTCGATAACCATGTATGACATGCAACTTGTAAGAAGGAACACAATCGAAACAGCGACAAAATATAGCCCCAAGGTCTATGTGTCATGCCCCAGAAGTGCATTCGATGAATGGTGACAGGGAAATCATTGCTATTCTTGCTATATTGCTAATGAACCTCTATTATTTTGTGGTCCTATTTACATCCGGGTCTTCTGCAGCTTTCCGTCCGTTCCATCAAACTTAGCAATGACACTTTTGTACTGTTTGATGCCTAGCGAGCCTACTTTTGCGATACTCCCACGTCCCCCGCGGCCAAGTACGAACCCATTTTGGGGATTTTGCATGATAGAAGGGCTGTTAAACGTAGCAGTTAAATCTGTAAAAATACACTCATAATAATTTTCATTTTTTCAACATCTTGACTTCCATAGCTCCACTCCCACTATCAACTGAAATGTCGAAGCATTGCCGGCTCTGAGTGACCCTTGAGATTACGACCCCCCCCTCCCCAGCGGCCAAGTACGACCCCCCTATGGGTTTCGCACAACGATGCTGCACCCTGTGCACAGCTCAGCCATCGCGTCCACTGCCTTGTGCTGTGAATCCTGATGGTATAACAACTTCTCGAATGCCTGAACTCATAGTGAGAGGTTTGTACTTGTCATGCCCCACCCAGATCCAAGGGAATCTCGACGGAGGTCTAATTGGTAGACAGGAGGGGTGCATATGGGAGCTGGTGAAAAGTTTCCATCAATCATTCCCTTTGTAGTAGTTGTGCCTCTTCCCTCCCAGCCTCGCCATAGATTATCCCGTGTGGTCATCCAGAAGTCCAAGGGCACTATCAACTGCCTCGGCAGAATTGGCTGAAAATTTGAACACTGAGGTAGTTTGACCTCCTGAACATGAATATTGCATCCGCTAGGCACGAAACCTCCTGGCGCCCGCGCCACAGGCGCCGGCGCCAAAATACCTCAAATTACCAAATTCGCTGAAAACTTGTTCTCAGGGGTAGTCTGACCTCCTGAACACGAATATCACATCCGCTCGGCCTGAAACCTCCTGCCGCCCGCGCTACAGGTGCTGGCGCCAAAATACCCAGATCACCGGCGCGTGTGGCGCGGGTGCCAAGAGGTTTCGGGACAACGAATGTCATATTCGTATTCAGGAGGTCAAAATACCCCAGGAGACAACATTTGAGCCAAATCTGTCCACGGAGAACAAAGTCGGTCAGAAACTGGCTCAATTCTGGATGGTTGAGGCAGTAAAGGGTAAATAGTGCCCTACCAAGGCAGCAATAGAGGAGTGGGGTTCTTTAGACTTTCAACTATGTGGCCCCAGTTCACCTTGGTTTCAAGCCGAGCTAAAGCACTTTCAGAATAATCAAACGAAATTCTTGTTTGTATCAGCTGAATAATAACAGAACTCGAAAGCTCGCAATACTCATAGTTTCGTTTAATGCAGACAAGCCCTTTTCCGAGTAGAAAGTTCGTGTGTTATACGGCTGCATATTTTCTTACACAGTCGCTTCGAATGTGTTTTACTTCACCCGCTCCTTCCCACCTCTATGCAGCTGTTTCAAATAAGTTCCAATTAGCTTGAAAATTTTCATTTATCTGAATTTTTCCACCAGACTCCATTGTTTTTTTTTCGTTTTCAGCAATTTTTCTCTGCGCTTAATAGCATATAGGTAATGAGGACTCGTCGCAGCGCACCTTCATGTGCATTATATTTATTAATTAACTAATTAATTAGAAAGAAGACATCACTAGAGTACTTCGGCGACGGGAGGGGCGTTTTGCAGTTCCGCCGCATCACATGTAGCAGTTAACGAGTCTCACTACTGTGAAACCTGTGAACTTTTGAGAAGCTGGAGCAAGCTCGACGAGCCACCATGGTCGAACCTGTGCACTCAAGAAAAGGCTGTCTAGATGGGTAGACACGTCGATGGGAAGTAGCAACCCCCCTCCCCTCTCCTGTCGTCAAACTGCCCCCTACTACTGTGTTGTAGTAGTGGGAGAAAAAGTTGTTGTTACTGTGATTGCTGTTGTTGTTGTTACAGCTGAGTAACCGCTCGAATGCATTTTTGGGAAATGAACTTCTGGAATGTGAGAAAATGCTTACGAATTTTCAACAGTTTCGTGGAAGAAGCACAACAATATGACTACATTGAACGTGAACAAGATCTGAGTCTACGACGAGAATCTAGAGCGTCCAGCAGCCGCCAAAGTCAACCAGAGGACTAGATGAAACCAATTACATCGCAGTAATGCGACCATTACTGCGATGAGAATGGTTTACAACGGCGATATAAATGGCACATAAAAATGAAACGGACTCTGAACTGCCGAAAAGAATCACCGATGACTCAACGAAGTTGTTCTCGTGACCTCCAAAACAACTGATCTCAGACTAGCTCTTCGAGCACATTCATTTTTGGTCATGTTCAAGACCACGAATCAGTTGATTCATAAGTCTCCCGTACCGAGTACCTGGAGCAAACCAGCTATTAATTTAGCTTATTTAGTATTTCAAAAAGGAAATACACAACAAATTGCAGATAAAATAATGGCGCTACAATTCTATAAGACGCCAATAGTACTGAGTGCTCAGACACTCAAAAATTTAGTACTCCGTTATAAAGAGTACACTTCGAAAACAGATTTTTCGAAGATAGATGAGGAGCAATATGAGAAGTGCAGGTCAACAATCGCACTGCTACAAAGTGGCCTGAACCAAGTTAGAAATGGCCGAGAAAAATTAGAGAAGCAGAAATCAGAGAGGAGTACAAAAACTGCAAGTCTAAGTCGGAAAGAAAAGACTTAGCCGTAGAAATTGAGCAGATAGAGGAGGATTCAGGGCTGAACTTAATAATAGCCGAATCTGAAGACCTCAGTTTCATGTTAACAGCGCGGCTCGACGAAGCAAAGTGCGCAAGAGACAGAATGAACGTCAAGCTTGGCTATATTTCTCAAAAAGCACAAATTGAGAATAACCAAGGAGAGGACCAGGAAGTGCATAGTATTCCAGAGGAGGGTAGAATCAGCACTGAAAATGGAGAAAATAGCGCCTCATCCAGCGCACCAAATTTGGAGCCTATTGAAACGGAGGCTCCCGTTACAATGAGTTCTCGTAGGTCTATAAAACCTTCCACAAGCGTCATTACCGAAATTTTACGGTGATGCAGAAGACTTCCCTGAATTTTGGGCGGTATTTGAAACACTCGTTCATAAGAGTACTGAACTCCATACAATGGAGAAAATTCTTCTGCTCAAATAAAGCCTTGAAGGCAGAGCTCAGAATGTCATAAAAGGAATAAAACTTGTTCCTGATAACTACAACTGGATCATTCGAACATTACAGGAGAAATATCACAATCAGCCTGTAAACCGTTCACAAATAATTCAAAAACTGGTGAATATGAGACCAGCAACTAATTCAGCTGACAACTGTGCAGCTGTCCTCGATCAAATTCAGGTCCTAATTAACCAAATGATATCCGCACGACGTGCGGAAAACTTGCGATCCCATCTGGTGCGAAACAATTATAGCCAAGTTTCCTCAGGATGTTGTCAAGCCTGTCTTGATATCGGGACAATCGCAACTTAACCAAACAACGGAAGAGTTGATGGGCAATCTCAAAAAAGAGATCGCCGCCAAGTTTTACATTGAAAACAGACTTGGCCACACAATCGAAAACAAGCCTGGCCAGATTATCAAAGGTAGGGTCAATCAGCCGCGAGAAAGATACGCTCAACGACCTCAATCTGGTGACGAGTGTGTGTTTTGCCACAAAAACAATCATACTTCAATGGCGTGCCGAACAGTCACGGACCAGAGCAGCCGCCGCAAATCCCTGAGAGAACAGAGCAGATGCTGGAAATGCTGCTCACGCAATCATAAAAGTTACGATTGCCAAAAACCAGACTGCCCCCTATGCGGACAGAAACATCATCCGAGTTTGTGCTACAAGAAAGAGTCGAACATAAATGGGCATAATTACACTCCTCGGAACGCCAACCAAAGGAACTCGACAGGGGAGAAAAACTCTTCTAGACCCTTACCCGTCCAGAACATGGGCCAAATGCAGCATGATAGTGGCGAGTGTAGAGAGTTCTCTAGCAATCTGCATACTGAATCTAAGATAATGCAGCCGGTAACTCCAGAGCAAAGTCGGAAGACATCACAGCTCGTCTTGATGACAGCCGACGGCAATATTTGGAACTTCGAAAAGCAACAAATACGAAAAAGTCTTCGTATTGTTGCTTTTCGAGAAGGCCTTTCCTTTGATTCCGGAGCTCAGAAAACAGTAATAGAAGCAAAGCTAGCATACGAACTGGGCTTGCCGAAATATTCAACCGAAACCTGCACCATGTCAGGCATGGGCGGCCATATTGAAAGATTCAAAAGTGATATAGTACTCACAAAACTGAGTACAGCTTTTGGCGAAGAAATTGAAATGAAAATCCAAACAAAGCCAGTCATAACGAGTGGCTTTCCAAGCGTCAAGCTATGCACAGCTGACGTGACATTTTTGAAGGAAAATAGTATCTACCTTGCCAACTCGAAGGTTCGTGGTGAATACCAAAAACCTCACATCCTCGTTGGTTTGGATTATTATCATGAACTGATATACGGTCCAAATGACCCGCTGAAAACGCCATCAGGACTACACATCACGAAAACAGTTTTTGGACCAACCGTTTACGGCAAAGGTCTTCTAACTGTAGAAATGCCTTCAATAACTTCTGCTATGCACTGACAGCACAGTTATTGAACAGCCGAAACAAGGACGTCTTCAAAAGAAACAACTAAGACAACCACAACATGTAACGCGATCCAAGGCTGAATCGATTGAAAAGGGCTGGATACCCAGGAGGAAATTTCCTTGTGGCAAAGCGACCGAGATAATTACTTCGGTCGGTAGTTATTTGAGGCCTGATAAAATAGTAATCCCCAATAACGAGGCCAGTCGTAGAGTAGTAGACAAAATCCGTCCTCTCGAAATCCGCTGTATGTCCAAGAAACAGGGCACCGACAAAGAAGCAGCACAAAATGCTAACGAAGAACTGCCTACAAGCAGTGCCAAGGACGGCAATTGCGGTAGAAACGAGGCAAAGCTTTCCTCGAGCGTCAAAAATACGCGCATATGACCTTTCCCGCAATATGGATAGTGATTCAAGCCGGTCATATGTGACGACATCTATATCATCTTCATTGATGTTCCTTGCAATATCACTGTCGGTACTGATTAGCTCTACAAAGGCGATTAATCATATCTTGCTCAAATGGCGTAATTAGCGTGCCACCCATCAAAGGGCTGGTTTGAATTATGCATCGATAATGATTGTCAATCCATGAATAACACAACACGCTATATCAAATACTTACTACCTATATCTCCGACTGAAAAAGGAGCTAACGTGCAATTACGTACTCTCAGCGCAAACGGAGTACAAGAGCAACACTGGCTTTGTGACAGGCCAAAGTTTTGTAATATAGATCCCCTATTGAATGCCATTACAGGGCAGTGGAAACTGACTCTGGCCGCTATTGTTACCGTATCTGGTTTGCTAACACTAACCTATTTGGGAGGACCAATGATGCTCTTCTATTTGGTTTCACCGATTAACTCAGTTATTATAAAGTTCCTCAAAATTGTTTGGAATGCTAAGATTTGCTGTTGGGATGCAGTGCGGGTAAAGAATTCGACTGCCGATATCACCACTGCATGATATCCCACGTGTGTGAGTTCTACCGGCGTTCCTTTTTTATACGGAGGATACCGGATTACTCCGCCGACGGACAGACGGAACCTAATTAAACTCGATATTCGGGGATGCTGCGAAGCTTCCTACTCCGTATAACACGCGGGTTTGCATATAGGCGTCAATAATCTTATTCAACCGTCTTGCGATCTTTTGATCTACTCGGTACGCATTTATACATGAAATTAAATTCCAGTTCTGACAGTTTATAAGTATCGTCTTCTAGCTATGCTGCTATAATACAGCAGTCGTAAACAATCATTGTAAACAACTGCTCACTTGCGAGACTACACGTTAGCCAAAGGCAGCAAAACGGTGCCGCATCTAAGGGTCCTCCAACAGGCCATTCATATAAGCTTTACAAGTCTTGTTAGTTGCCTGAATCAAGACAACTGCGAGGTGAAGTGTACCAGTTGTGGTCTCGACCACAACTTGCTACTCTGTCACCATCGCAGAAAGCCGCAGCAGCCGCCACAGAAACGACATCGTTTCTGAACCCCTTCAGCAACTTCAATCGCCGTCAACAACTTCTTCCTGCAACTTCAACGCCGCCAACAACTTCCCCCTGCAACCTCAATCGCCGTCGACATCTACAACAGCTCAACATCGCCCGACGACTTCAAACCTCAAAAATGGCCTTCAATCAACAACAGCAATCATTACTATTCAGCAAAGAACTTGTTTCGTGTCTTGTACTGTGCCATTATGTCGCTAGGAATTTGTGCTTGACATTTCATTGTTGTCGCCCCGGGGAGTATCATCGTCGCCGATGATGCCCTTCGACCCCAACCTTCGGGGGCGGGGCAGAGTTGTAGTTAAGCAAACAGACGACATGTTACTCACTGTTCTTTCTGTGTTCGCCAGATAAAGGTTGTGCTCCTCTCACTTCTCTCTCTCGCAAACCTTATCCACTGAACCACCAAGCCATTTGGCGTAAAAGGGTTAAACTAACCCTTAGTCTCACAGCACCCGCAGCAGAGACAATCCTCTTCTGAAGTTAAGTGTACAGAACTGAGAGGCCTTTCAAAATTTATCAATGGATGCAGCAAGTTAATCTGAGGAAGACTGGACGAATAAATAGCCTTCGTGATGATGACGGATTGAAAATTCTCTGAAACAAAATTTCTTTTCGTTGCCTGCAGTAATATTAGTACGATCTAAAAGTCCGCAATATTTGTGGGTGTACTCATTCAGGAAGATATATCCCGCCCACTTTAGGATCTCTCCGGCACTTCGAGGAGCCGTTTGATAGGGGAAAGAAGGTTTGCAAGACCATTCCACTCGCTTTTAGATTCACGCCCTCTGAACACCATCTACCGCAACGTCATGCTGTTACTGCCCTTTTTTGGCCTTAATCCTAGCTCCGTCTAAATGATTTTCATGAGGAGAGTGCTCCTGCTCGCGCCACCGTCTACTCATGGTTCGCCATGTCGAAGAAAAGCGAGTACTCTATCGAAGATGACGAAAAGGACAGCGACCAGCGCCTTTGAATTCTGCCGTACTGCGGTAGCAGGTAAAGGCGGATGCATGCCGAACCACTCCTGAACTGTATGCCAAGCGTGGTGTCAACCAACAGACGGTTGTTCGCTAAAGTCAATAGGAAAGGTTCCAAAATTCGGCTGATGGGTATCACATCTTTAATCGCAGAGGGGCATGCACAATACTTTCTCTGCTCACCCTCAAACGTACGTATTCGTGGCTGGATAACCCAATCACCGACGATAAAAAAGTGGTATGTCAACATCCGCTACCTGCCCAAGGGGAGGACAAAGAAGGGCAAGCAGAAGACGTCCTGGAAAGAAAGTGTTGGAGCGTTAGTGAGGTAGAATAGTTGGACTACAGGAAGAAGAATGGATTGCTGACGTCTACGTTGTTAATTGCGAAATTTGAATGCTCAGCTCAGCAACTTGGGAAAGCAAGCCGAACGGTACTTTCAGCATGAGAGTTAGCCCACACATTACAAGTGCGACCAAGTGTGAACTAGCGGCATATGGCTGTCCTTCCCCATCACTCAAACCCTCCACGCCTTGCGTCCTCTGAATACCACCTATGCTCGAACCTGCAAATCCATTTGGACGATCAAAAACTCAATACCGACCACGTTACAAGTTATAAGTTACACTTTATTGAAATCCTGATCGGACGATTCTACCACCATATTGAAGAGCATATTACTATCATGATACTCCGCCACAGCCTTCTGGAGGAGCGCCATCGAGAGATTCTGCCACGCGACCGTGAGTGGGTACCTGGCTTCAGCGAGATAGTTGATTTCTCGGCCACTGTAGACCCCCTTGTTGAGCTCCGCCCGAACCCGGTAATTGAGGGGGTTTAGGTCAGGGGACATACTTGAATATTTCATCTTCTTCAGGTACTCAACGCCCTTCCATTCCAAGTAGGCGAGAGTTTTTCCAACCCCTTCGATTCCATGTGGTGGCACCCAAACCTGTAGCAGTACAAAGTTTCCAAGAAGGTACGGGCGACGACATGTAGGGAGGATATCTTCTCGAGTTGCTCGATGTAACCGCCAGCGCTCACCTTCAGTCCGGGTCTACTAACCAGGAAGGTCGTTCAGGACGTGTAGCGCTTTTTCAAAACGGTTTGTTGCATGGTATAAAGGTAAGTCCATGATTCACAGAAATGGAGCTTCATTTTTCCTACGCGCCTCTGGAAATACCAAAAAAGGAGTGAAAAAGAAATCTATGGAAACCGGTGGTTTTTGAGCCTCTGTGAGCTCTAAATCACTTGCAACTTTGACCAGTTGCTGAGTGGAGGGTCCTTATAAAGGTACTATAGGAATCGAGGAGGAAAATAGTCGCGAAATGGGGTCTTACTCGAGGCACGTGATGGAGAATGAGCGGCTCTGAGCGGCTTGTTCGAATGGTTTCTTCAACGATCGGAGTGCAAAGGTCGGATGGCCTAGTGAATAGCGTGGAGGATTCTCAATCGGCAATGATGGTGGGGGTTGGTGGTTCGACTCCCCTCGGCTTGCGAGTTTTTGCATTTTTTATGTTCCGCTGTTCTCGCTTCCATATATGTCTGTTTATGAATTTTACTCGGATATCTACCATTTATAGGCACATTCTAAATAGTTATACCCCATTAGTCGGTGCTATTCAACAATTTCGATTTTCACATACCATTAAGCAAGAGATTTTTTACAAGTTGATCTTTATACGCTATTCACTGCCCTGATCACGGCTATGACCCTTATTTTCAGCTGCGGTGTCATTTATGGCCAATTTGGAGCCACGTCTTTCTCCCACTGGAGTCGCTATGTACATTCGTTTGAGGGACTTGCAGGGCCATTCTGACGCCAGATTGGATTGACGTCAAGAATAAGTGTCAGAATCGTGATCAGGACCATCGATTACCCCTATAGGCAAACTTTCAGCCAAAAAATTTTTTTTCTTTGTTGGGTTTGTGTATTGGGTTATGCCCAGTGCCATTCTGTAGAAATCGTACTTTCCTCGTTACCGAAACTTTCCATTGAGAGATACAGAAAAATAAAACTAACAAAAACGGTAAACTTCATAGAAAGAAGAAGAAGGAGGTTATCATTCCTCCAGGTGCATTTGAAAAAGTGGCGAAATTTGGAGGAGTCTTTTTTGTCGGTAGGGGAGGACGACATCTTTGTTGAGCGAGCAGTCGCTAGGGGTCGACAAATGTCCAGGATGGTTTTTCACTTGTTCTGCGGCCACCCATGCCAAGTATGAATGGACCTTATGAGCACCAAATCCGCGATACGGCTGCCCGGCGGCCCACCACGTCATCGCTCACCGCTCCGAGATGTGGGACTCCGGTCATCATTGCCGACCAAATGGTCTATGACAACTTAAGCAAGTCAAAAAATTTTTTGGCCGAAAGGTTGCCTATAGGGGTAATCGATGGTCCTGATCACGATTCTGACACTTATTCTTGACGTCAACCCAATCTGGCGTCAGAATGGCCCTGCAAGTCCCTCAAATGAGTGTACATAGCGACTCCAGTGGGAGAAAGAAGTGGCTCCAAATTGGCCATAAATGTAAATAAGGGCCATAGCCGTGATCAGGGCGCTGAATAGTGTATAACGATCAACTTTCAGAAAAGCTCTTGCTTAATGGTATGTGAAAATCGAAATTGTTGAATAGCACCGACTAATGGGGTATAACTATTTAGAATGTGCCTATAAATGGTAGATATCCAAGTAAACTTCATAAACAGACATAGGAATCGAGAACAGCGGAACATAAAAAATGCAAAAACTCGCAAGCCGAGGGGAGTCGAACCATCAACCCCACCCTCACTGCCCGATTGAGAATCCTCCACGCTATCCACTAGGCCATCCGATCGTTGTAGCTGAACACACTCCGGCCACTCATTCTCCACCACGTGCCTCAAGTAAGACCCCATTCGCGACTATTTTCCTCCTCCATTCCTATAGTACCTTTATAAGGACCCTCCACTCAGCAACTGGTCGAAGTTGCAAGTGATTTAGAGCTCACAGAGGCTCAAAAACCACCGGTTTCCATAGATTTCGTTCTAACTCCTTTTTTGGTATTTCCATGGGAAAAAATGAACTCCATTCCTGTGAATCATGGAATTACCTCTATATCATGCAACAAACCGTTTAGAAAAAGCGCTTCACGTCCTTAACGATGTCCTAGTAAGAAAATATCGGTCTTCCCATTCCAGGTACTTCCGGCCCATACCATCAACTCGCGCCTCGGCGACTACGGTGAAGATGATGTCCTAGACCGTAGCGACGTTGTCGGAGCTGCTCGATGTTGGAGGTCTTCCAGATCGAGAGTACTGGTCTCCAGGTAGCTATCCATGGGTGACTCCATACTAGAAGTTTCGCAGCTGTTTGGAGGTGACATGAATTCCAAAGGTCTCCAGTCAGGCTGCGACTGGAGATGACTTCATATTTTGGTGTACATGAAGGTGATGGGCGAGAGCCAGCTCCTGCTTATCGGGAACATCTTGGGTATCTTCCGCCCTGGTACTCGTATCCACGTCCTCTGTCTGGGCTGCGAAAACTTTGCTGATATGTGACTTGGTCTAAGTGACTTTTTTTTGGGCCCCCCTGTAGAGTTAAGATCTCTCTAGTACGCGCCTGGCACTAGGTTGCCACTCACAATTGCAGAGAGCTTTGGATGCGTGCTCATCTTCGATGACCTGCGGGGGTATATCAATGTTTGCGCAGCTGTATTCATTGGTTCAGGTAACCCTGACGCCAACTGATCAACCGTCGAATGGAGTAAGGCTATGCTGCAAGGTATCAATAAAAATAGAATGGTAGGTCAACTACTCGTAACTGTGCGAGGTCGTACTCGGCCGCTAAAGAAGTGGGAACGTCAACGCAGGGCGGTGAACAGCGAACAGCTAGTAAAGCCAGCGTTGTTAGAGAACTTTCATGTTTGGA
>MU949963.1:0-15097 GCA_036418165.1 Cooperia oncophora
CACTGGAGATGAGAAGTGGGTCCTCTACGATAACCCTGTGAGGGAGCAGGAGTGGGTCGACAAAGGAGAACAGCCAGAAGCCACCTCAAAGGCCGACCTTCACACCAAAATGGTTCCCCTGTTCTGTTGGTGGTCCAGAAGAGGCATGGAGTTCTGGGAGCTGCTGGAGAAGGGACAGACGATTGACGCTTCCACATACGTGACCCAGCTGCGGAAATTGAAAGATCACGTCGACCGTACTCGAAAAAAAATCTACTTCCATCATGACAACGCCCGACTTCACACCAAAGGTGCGAAATTGAAAGATCACGTCGACCATACTCGAAAAAAATCTACTTCCATCATGACAACGCCCGACCTCACACCAAAGGCGACCCAGGCCGAGCTGGAGAATGGCTGATGGTCGCCCACCCTCCCTACAGCCCTGACCTCGCTCCTTCTGACTACTGGCTGTTCAGCCACCTGCAGCGCTATCTGGACGGAAAAAAGTTCGAAACAAAGGATCAGGTCAGAAAGGCACTCGACGACTTCTTCAAGTCCCAGCCCCGTCGTTCTGGAAGGAAGGAATCGACAAGCTGCCTGAGCGCTGAGTAGTGGATGGTGATGATGCATACCTCTAATCTTCAGGTTGGTTCGCTATTGAGATATTTACGAAAAAGTCGTGTATAAGAACTTATGCGACAACCTAATACTACGACACTTCGTATGTTGATCCCTAGGAGCGAGGGGGGGGGGGTCGTGTCAGGTAGCTTGAGGGGGGAAGGGTTACATATGTCACCTTGTGGTTTTTTTTTTGCTCCCCGAATGCGCTGCTAAACAACTTCCCCCTCCCTCGACGTTCCTTTCTCGGAAAGTGGGGCAATTTCCGTGAAAACCCCGGAAATTGGTAGAATGTTGGTAAAAACCAGGATGATGGTTGGTATGATGTGGATGTCGTATTTTACTAAATTTTCCACCAACGGCAATGTGCCCTGCTCTTTCCATCGCCGTTATAGTTCAGAAAACATGAATAATTTTTGAATTAGCAGCGTATTTAGGAAAAACCCTTGACAACAACTTGTGACATCTTTGCATGAGATGTGGGATGGGAGGGTTCCGCCAAAGTCAGTGGTGGAAGGGCTGGGCAGGGCGCTCGGCCACATCCCGCTCAGCCTCTCTACAAGTGGAGTTGGCAGTAAATGCACAGCTCAGCCATCGTGTCCACTGCCTTGTGCTGTGAATCCTGATGGTCTAACAACTTCTCAAATGCCTGAACTCATAGGGAGAGGTTTGTACTTGTCATGCCCCACCCAGAATCAAGGGAATCTTGACGGAGGTCTAATTGGTTGACAGGAGGGGTGCATATGGGAGCTGGTGAAAAGTTTCCATCAATCATTCCCTTTGTAGTAGTTGTGCCTCTTCCCTCCCAGCCTCGCCATAGATTATCCCGTGTGGTCATCCAGAAGTCCAAGGGCACTATCAACCCTTTACTGCCCCAATCTCCCGAAAACAGGCCTGCTTTTGACCGACTTTTTTCTGCCTTGGCAGAATTGGCTGAAAATTTGTACCTGGGGTAGTTTGACCTCCTGAACATGAATATCACATCCGCTAGGCACGAAACCTCCTGGCGCCCGCGCCACAGGCGCCGGCGCCAAAATACCTCAAATTACCAAATTCGCTGAAAACTTGTTCTCAGGGGTAGTCTGACCTCCTGAACACGAATATCACATCCGCTCGGCCTGAAACCTCCTGCCGCCCGCGCTACAGGTGCTGACGTCCAAAATACCCCAGATCACCGACGCGTGTGGCGCGGGTGCCAAGAGGTTTCGGGACAACGAATGTCATATTCGGATTCAGGAGGTCAAACTACTCCACTAGACAACATTGGAGCCAAATCTGTCCACGAAGAACAAAGTCGGTCAGAAACTGGCTTAATTCTGGATGGTTGAGACAGTAAAGGGTAAATAGTGCCCTACCAAGGCAGCAATAGAGGAGTGGGGTTCTTTAGACTTTCAACTATGTGGCCCCAGTTCACCATGGTTTCAAGCCGAGCTAAAGCACTTTCAGAGTAATCAAACGAAATTTTTGTTGTCAGCTGAACAATAATAGAACTTGAAAGCTCGCAATACTCATAGTTTTGTTTGATGCAGACAAGCCCTTTTCCGAGTAGAAAGTTCGTGTGTTATACGGCTGCATATTTTCTTACACAGTCGCTTCGAATGTGTTTTACTTCACCAGCTCCTTCCCACCTCTATGCAGCTGTTTCAAATAAGTTCCAATTAGCTTGAAAATTTTCATTTATCTGAATTTTTCCACCAGACCCATTGTTTTTTTCGTTTTCAGCAATTTTTCTCTGCGCTTAATAGCATATAGGTAATGAGGACTCGTCGCAGCGCACCTTCATGTGCATTATATTTATTAATTAACTAATTAATTAGAAAGAAGACATCACTAGAGTACTTCGGCGACGGGATGGGCGTTTTGCAGTTCCGCCGCATCACATGTAGCAGTTAACGAGTCTCACTACTGTGAAACCTGTGAACTTTTGAGAAGCTGGAGCAAGCTCGACGAGCCACCATGGTCGAACCTGTGCACTCAAGAAAAGGCTGTCCAGATGGGTAGACACGTCGATGGGAAGTAGCAACCCCCCCCTCCCCTCTCCTGTCGTCAAACTGCCCCCTACTACTGTGTTGTAGTAGTGGGAGAAAAAGTTGTTGTTACTGTGATTGCTGTTGTTGTTACAGCTGAGTAACCGCTCGAATGCATTTTTGGGAAATGAACTTCTGGAATGTGAGAAAATGCTTACGAATTTTCAACAGTTTCGTGGAAGAAGCACAACAATATGACTACATTGAACGTGAACAAGATCTGAGTCTACGACGAGAATCTAGAGCGTCCAGCAGCCGCCAAAGTCAACCAGAGGACTAGATGAAACCAATTACATCGCAGTAATGCGACCATTACTGCGATGAGAATGGTTTACAACGGCGATATAAATGGCACATAAAAATGAAACGGACTCTGAACTGCCGAAAAGAATCACCGATGACTCAACGAAGTTGTTCTCGTGACCTCCAAAACAACTGATCTCAGACTAGCTCTTTGAGCACATTCATTTTTGGTCATGTTCAAGACCACGAATCAGTTGATTCATAAGTCTCCCGTACCGAGTACCTGGAGCAAACCAGCTATTAATTTAGCTTATTTAGTATTTCAAAAAGGAAATACACAACAAATTGCAGATAAAATAATGGCGCTACAATTCTATAAGACGCCAATAGTACTGAGTGCTCAGACACTCAAAAATTTAGTACTCCGTTACATATATTTATTAGATGAGGTAACTCATGTGGAAGTACGGAAACGTAAGACAGATATACGCAACAGACTCTAGCTAAACTAATGCGCTGAAAAGAGCGCTAAAAAAACAATAAAACGCTGAAAAAAAGCACTGGCGACAATAAAGTGAGGTAAAGTGAAAAACAGGCAAAAAAACAATAAAAATTCGAGTCCCTACGGAACCAGGTAACGTTCGGCCATGTCCTTGAAAGCCGTCACACTGTGGGGAATCGATCTATTTTTCGTCAGCTTGAGGTAATCTGTACCAGCTCTAATAGTAAAAAAGTTTGATCTAAAATTGTGCTTGGCGCGAGGCAGTACACGTTTGAGAGGGCCACCCCTGGTCACTGACGGACGCAGCCCGCAGAGCTGGTTGGCATCAAGACCGCATTTGCCTTGAAGGATCTTGTGAAAAAGAATCAGGTCAAATATTCTTCTCCTATAGACCAGAGGGCGCAGCTTTAGATTTTTGTTTCTTTCCATACTTGAGGGTATACCGTCATAAAGAAAGCCTAAAACTCTGACCATCAATTTTCTCGTGAAGGAATTTTGGACCTTTTCAAGCAGAGAAATCATTTTCACCTTGTAGGGGTTGAAAACAGGTGTGCCGTACTCTAGGAGGGGTCTGATGTACGTCTTAAAAGCCCGCAACAATACTGTAGAATTCTTTGTCGTGAGAATCTTGAACAATCTGTAGACCATCGAGTTGGCTTTACGAGCAATATGCTCACAGTGCGCGTCAAAGCTGAGATTTCTAGTCACAATGAAGCCCAAGTCCCTTTGATGCTCCACTTTCCTGACAGGAGTGCCTCCAATCAAATAAGAAAACTGACTATTTTTTGGACTCAGATGCAGCACTGTGGTCTTTTCTGCTGACAGCGGTAGGGCCCATTTACTAGACCAGCTATTAACCATATCAATGGAACGCTGAAGCTGAAGGCAGTCATCATGGCCTTTCACTGCTCGGTATAATTTAACATCATATAAAAACATGTTCCCGTCGAAATGAGTGGAAACGCAGCCTATTTGTCATCTACTGGTTTCGTCCGATGGAAATGTGTGATTCTTAGAGCTGGTTTTGCCCATGCGAGCAGATGTTCTCATAGGATCCGGAAAGGTGGATGCAAACGCACCTGTTCGTGTGTTTTATTTAGTCAACTTAGGAGTGTTTGTTATTGCTATTGTTAGGTAATTATTCAATAGTTGCCTTCCAAACATGAAAGTTCTCTAAAACGCTGGCTTTACTAGCTGTTCGCTGTTCACCGCCCTGCGTTTACGTTCCCACTTCTTTAGCGGCCGAGTACGACCTCGCACAGTTACGAGTAGTTGACCTACCATTCTATTTTTATTGATACCTTTGCAGCATAGCCTTACTCCATTCGACGGTTGATCAGTTGGCGTCAGGGTTACCTGAACCAATGAATACAGCTGCGCAAACATTAATATACCCCCGCAGGTCATCGAAGATGAGCACACATCCAAAGCTCTCTGCAATTTGAGTGGCAACCTAGTGCCAGGCGCGTACTAGAGAGATCTTAACTCTACAGGGGGGCCCAAAAAAAGTCACTTAGACCAAGTCAGATATCAGCAAGGTTTTCGCAGCCCAGAGAGAAGAACGAGTACCAGGGCGGAAGATACCCAAGATGATCCTCGATAAGCAGGAGCTGGCTCTCGCCCATCACCTTCATGTACACCAAAATATGAAGTCATCTCCAGTCGCAGCCTGACTGAGAAGACCTTTGGAATTCATGTCACCTCCAAACAGCTGCAACTTCTAGTATGGAGTCACCCATGGATAGCTACCTAGAGACCAGTGCTATCGACCTGGAAGACCTCCAACATCGAGCAGCTCCGACAACGTCGCTACGGTCTAGGACATCATCTTCACCGTAGTCGCCGAGGCGCGAGTTGATGGTATGGGCCGAAGTACCTGGAATGGGGATAGACCGATATTTTCTTACTAGGACACTCGTTTAAGACGAAGAAGCGTTTTCTAAAGCTGGTGTGCTTGCCCATGATATTAGAGGTAATTCCATGATTCACAGGAATGGAGTTCATTTTTCCCATGGAAATACCAAAAAAAGGAGTTAGAACGAAATCTATGGAAACCGGTGGTTTTCGAGCCTCTGTGAGCTCTAAATCACTTGCAACTTCGAGTTTCTAAGTGGAGGGCTCTTATAAAGGTACTATAGGAATGGAGGAGGAGGAATAATTAGGTCGTGAAATGGGGTCTTACTTGAGGACTGTGGCTGGAGAATGAGTGGCCGGAGCTGTTGCTTAAGATTACAACGATCGGATGCCTAGTGGATTAAGCGTTGGAGGATTCTCCAATCGGGCAATGATGATGGGGTTTGGTGGTTCGACTACCCTGGGCTTGCGAGTTCTTGCATTTTTTATGTTCCGCTGTTCTCGATTCCTATATCTGCTTATGAGTTTGCTTGGATATCTACCATTTATAGGCACATTCTAAATAGTTATACCCCATTAATCGGTGCTATTGAACAATTTTGATTTTCACATACCATTAAGCAAGAGATTTTTTGAAAGTTGATCGTTATACACTATTCAGTGCCCTGATCACGGCTATGGCCCTTATTTTCAGCTGCGGTGCAATTTATGGCCAATTTGGAGCCACTTCTTTTTCCCCACTGGAATCGCTATGTACACTCATTTGAGGGACTTTCAGGGCTATTCTGACGCCAAATTGCATTGACGCCAAGAATAGTCAGAATCGTGATCAGGACGATCAATTACCCCTCCAGGCAACCTTTCGGAAAAAAATTTTTTTGACTTGCTTAAGTTGTCATGGACCATTTGGTCGGCAATGATGACCGGAGTCCCACATCTCGGAGCGGTGAGCGATGACGTGGTGGGCCGCCGGGCAGCCGTATCGCGGATTCGGTGCTCATAAGGTCCACTTCATACTTGGCATGGGTGGCCGCAGAACAAGTGAAAAACTATCCTGGACATTTGTCGACCCCTAGCGACTGCTCGCTCAACAAAGATGTCGTCCTCCCCTACCGACAAAAAAGACTCCTCCAAATTTCGCCACTTTTTCGAATGCACCTGGAAGGAATGATACCCTCCTTCTTCGTCTTTCTATGAAGTTTACCGTTTTTGTTAGTTTTATTTTTCTGTATCTCTCAATGGAAAGTTTCGGTAACGAGGAAAGTTACGCATATTCGTACGAATGGGCCGATAACACACAAACCAACAAAGAAAAAAATTTTTTCTGGCTGAAAGTTTGTCCATAGCGTACTCGATGGTTTTGATCACGATTCTGACACTTATTCTTGGCGTCAATGCAATTTGGCGTCAGAATAGCCCTGAAAGTCCCTCAAATGAGTGTACATAGCGATTCCAGTGGGAGAAAGAAGTGGCTCCAAATCGGCCATAATGCACGCGCGCTGAAAATTAAGGTTCATGCCGTTGATCAGATGGCGTGAATAGCGTATAAGATGCAACTTGTAAAACAAGTCTCTTGACAGTTGATGGTATGTGAAATCAAAATTGTTCAATAGCACCGATTAATGGGGTATAACTATTTAGAATGTGCCTATAAATGGCAGATATCCAAGCAAACTCATAAACAGACATACGGAATCGAGAACAGAGGAACATAAAAAATTTAAAAACTGGCAAGCCTAGGGGAGTCGAACCACCAACCCCCACCATCATTGCCTGGTTGAGAATCCTCCACGCTATTCACTAGGCCATGACCTTTGCACTCCGATCGTTGAAGAAACCATTCGAACAAGCCGCTCAGAGCCGCTCATTCTCCATCACGTGCCTCGAGTAAGACCCCATTCGGGACTATTTTCCCCCTCCATTCCTATAGTACCTTTCAAGGACCCTCCACTTAAAAACTGGTCGAAGTTGCAAGCGATTTATAGCTCACAGAGGCTCAAAAACCACCAGCTTCCATAGATTTCTTTTTTTCACTCCTTTTTTGATATTTCCAGAGGCGCGTAGGAAAAACGAGCTCCATTTCTGTGAATCATGGACTTACCTTTATACCATGCAACAAACCATTTTGAAAAAGCGCTACACGTCCTGAACGACCTTCCTGGTTAGTAGACCCGGACTGAAGGTGAGCGCTGGCGGTTACATCGGCAACTCGGAAGATATTCTCCCTACATGCGTACTTTCCGCACCTCTTTTTGAAAAACCTTGTACTGCTACAGGTTTGGGTGTTACCACATGGAATCCGAAGGTGTTGTAAAAACTCTCACCTACTTGGAATGGAAGGGGGTTTAGTACCTGAAGAAGATGAAATATTTAAGTATGTCCGTTGACCTTAATTCCCTCAATTACCGGGTTCGGGCGGAGCTCAATCAGGGGGTCTACAATGGTCGAGAAATCAACTATCTCGCTGAAGCCAGGTACCCATCACGGCTTGCGTTGGCAGAAAATCTCTCGACGGCGCTTCTTCCAATAGGCTGGCCCGGGGAGATATAATGATAGTAAGTATGCGTCTTCAATATGGTGGTAGAATCGTCCGATCAGGATTCAATAAAGTGTAACTATTAACTTGTAACGTGGTCGGTATTGAGTTTTTGATCGTCCAAATGGATTTGCAGGTTCGAGCATAGGTGGTATTCAGAGGACGCAAGGCGTGGAGGGTTTGAGTGATGGGGAAGGACAGCCATATGCCGCTAGTTCACACTTGGTCGCACTTGTAATGTGTGGGCTAACTCTCATGCTGAAAGTACCGTTCGGCTTGCTTTCCATTCTTCTTCCTGTAGTCCAACTATTCTACCTCACTAACGCTCCAACACTTTCTTTCCAGGACGTCTTCTGCTTGCCCTTCTTTGTCCTTCCCCTTGGGCAGGTAGCGGATGTTTACATACCACTTTTTATCGTCGGTGATTGGGTTATCGAGCCACGAATACGTACGTTTGAGGGTGAGCAGAGAAAGTATTGTGCATGCCCCTCTGCGATTAAAGATGTGATACCCATCAGCCGAATTTTGGAACCTTTCCTATTGACTATGCGAACAACCGTCTGTTGGTTGACACCACGCTTGGCATACAGTTCAGGAGTGGTTCGGCATGCTCCGCTTCATCTGCCTTACCGCCAGTACGCAGAATTCAAGGCGCTGGTCGCTTTCCTTTTCGTCATCTTCGATAGAGTACTCGCTTTTCTTCGACATGGCGAACCATGAGTAGACGGTGGCGCGAGCAGGAGCACTCTCCTCATGAAAATCATTTAGACGGAGCTAGGATTAAGGCCAAAAAAGGGCAGTAACAGCATGACGTTGCGGAGATGGTGTCCAGAGGGCGTGAATCTAAAACGAGTGGAATGGTCTTGCAAACCTTCTTTCCCCTATCAAACGGCTCCTCGAAGTGCCGGAGAGATCCTAAAGTGGGCGGGATATATCTTCCTGAATGAGTACACCCACAAATATTGCGGACTTTTAGATCGTATTAATATTACTGCAGGGCAAAGAAACTTTGTTTTAGAGAAATTCTTAACCTATAATCATTACAAAAGGATATTATTTTCGGCATTCTTCCTCAGATTAACTTGCCTGGCATCATTAATGAATTTGAAGGCCTCTTAGATCTGTACACTTAACTCAGAAGAGGATTGTATCTGCTGCGGGTGCTGTGAGACTAAGGGTTAGTTTAACCCTTTTACGCCAAATGCCTTTGGTGGCTTCAGTGGATAAGGGTTTGCGAGAGAGGGAGAAGAGAGAGGAGCACAACCTTTATCTGGCGAACACAGAAAGAACAGTGACTAACATGTCGTCTGTTTGCTTAACTACGACTCTGCCCCGCTCCCGAAGGTTGGAGGTCGAAGGGCATCATCGGCAACGATGATATTCCCCAGGACGTCAACAATGAAATGTCAAGCACAAATTCCTAGCGACATAATGGCACAGTTCAAGGCACGAAACAAGTTCTTTGCTGAATAGTAATGATGTTGTTGAACGAAGGCCATTTTTGAGGTTGTAGTCGTCGGGCGATGTTGTGCTGTTGTAGATGTCGACGGCGATTGAGGTTGCAGGGGGAAGTTGTTGGCGACGTTGAAGTTGCAGGAAGAAGTTGTTGACGGCGTTGAAGTTGCAGGAAGAAGTTGTTGACGGCGATAGAAGTTGCTGAAGGGGTTCAGAAACGATGTCGTTTCTGTGGCGGCTGCTGCGGCTTTCTGCGATGGTGACAGAGTAGCAAGTTGTGGTCGAGACCACAACTGGTACACTTCACCTCGCAGTTCTCTTGATTCAGGCAAGTAACAAGACTTGTAAAGCTTATATGAATGGCCTGTTGGAGGACCCTTAGATGCGGCACCGTTTTGCTGCCTTTGGCTAACGTGTAGTCTCGCAAGCGAGCAGTTGTTCACGATGATTGTTTACGACTGCTGTATTATAGCAGCATAGCTAGAAGACGATACTTATAAACTGTCAGAACTGGAATTTAATTTCATGTATAAATGCGTACCGAGTAGATCAAAAGATCGCAAGACCGTTGAACTACAGTTTATTGACGCCTTATATGAAACCCGCGTTTTCGTAGAGCTTGCAGCATCCGAATATCGATTTTAATTTAGGTTCCGTCTGTCTGTCGGCGGAGTAATCCGGTATCCTCCGTATAAAAAAGGAACGCCGGTAGAAATCACATGCGTGGGGTTCATTTTTGGAGTGTGGGAGCGCGCAGATCCCGCTTTTTGCCGATATCATGCAGTGGTGATATCGGCAGTCGAATTCTTTACCCACACTGCATCCCAACAGCAAATCTTAGCATTCCAAACAATTTTGAGGAACTTTATAATAACTCAGTTAATCGGTGAAACCAAACAGAAGAGCATCATTGGTCCTCCCAAATAGGTTAGTGTAGCAAACCAGATACAGTAACAATAGCGGCCAGAGTCAGTTTCCACTGCCCTGTAATGGCATCCAATAGGGGATCTATATTACAAAACTTTGGCCTGTCACAAAGCCAGTGTTGCTCTTGTATTTGCGCTGAGAGTACGTAATTGCACGGTAGCTCCTTTTTCAGTCGGAGATATAGGTAGTAAGTATTTGATATAGCGTGTTGTGTTATTCATGGATTGACAATCATTATCGATGCATAATTCAAACCAGCCTTGATGGGTGGCACGCTAATTACGCCATTTGAGCAAGATATGATGGAGGAGTTATTGATCGCCTTTGTCGGGCTAATCAGTACCGACAGTGATATTGCAAGCGACAATCGCAAGATCGATATGATGTTCGTCACATATGACCGAGCTTTTGAATCACTATACCATTGCGGGAAAGGTCATATGCGCGTATTTTTGACGCTCGAGGAGGAAGCCTTTGCCTCGTTTCTACCGCAATTTTTTTGTGCCGTCCCTGGCACTGCTTGTAGGCAGTTCTTCGTTAGCATTTCGTGCTGCTGTCGGTGCCCTGTTTCTTGGACATACAGCGGATTTCGAGAGGACGGATTTTGTCTACTACTCTGGCCTCTTTATTGTTATCACTATTTATCAAGCCTCAAAAACTACCGATCTAAGTAATTATCTCGGTCGCTTTGCCACAAGGAAACTTCCTCCTGGGTATCCAGCCCTTTTCAATCGATCCAGCCTTGGATCGCGTTACATGTTGTGGTTGTCTTAGTTGTTTCTTTGAAGACGTCCTTGTTTCGGCTGTTCAATAACTGTCGCTGTCAGCTGCAATAGCAGAGTTATTCAAACGGCATTGTCGTACCACGTTAGAAAGGACCTTTGCCCGTAACGGGTGTCCAAAACTGTTTCGTGTGTAAGTACCTGATTGGCGTTTCAGCGGGTTCATTATGTGACCGTATATCCGTTCATGAATAAATATCCAAACCAATTGAGATGTGGAGCGTTTCTTGTATTCTATCACGAACTTCGAGTTTTGGCAAGGTAGATACTATTTTCCTTCAAAAATGTCAAGTCAGCTGTGCACAGATTGACGCTTGGAAAGCCAGTCGTTATGACTGGCTTTGTTTGAATTTTCATTTCAATTTCTTCGCCAAAAGCTGTACTCAGTTTTGTGAGTACTATATCACTTTTGAATCTTTCAATATGGCCGCCCATGCCTGACATGGTGCAGGTTTCGGTTGAATATTTCGGCAAGCCCAGTTCGTATGCTAGCTTTGCTTCTATTACTGTTTTCTGAGCTCCGGAATCAAGAAAAAGCATTACATTTTCGTATTGTGCTTTTTCGAAGTTCCAAATATTGCCGTCGGCTGTCATCAAGACGAGTTGTGATGTCTTCCGACTTTGCTCTGGAGTTACCGGCTGCATTATCTTAGATTCAGTATGCAGATTGCTAGAGAACTCTCTACACTCGCCACTATCATGCTGCATTTGGCCCATGTTCTGGACGGGTAAGGGTCTAGAAGAGTCGAGCTCCCTTTGGTTGGCGTTCCGAGGAGTGTAATTTGCCATTTATGTTCGACTCTTGCTTGGTAGCCACCAACTCGCGATTGATGTTTCTGTCCGCATAGGGGGCAGTCTGGTTTTTGGCAATCGTAACTTTTATGATTGCGTGAGCAGCATTTCCAGCATCTGCTCTGTTCTCTCAGGGATTTGCGGCGGCTGCTCTGGTCCGTGACTGTTCGGCGCGCCATTGACGTATGGTAGTTTTTGTGGCAAAACACACACTCGTCACCAGATTGAGGTCGTTGAGCGCATCTTTCTCGCGGCTGATTGACCCTACCTTTGATAATCTGGCCACGCCTATTGTTTTCGGAATTGTGTGGCCAGCACTGTTAATGTAAAAACTTAGCCGGCGATCTCTTTTTTGCGAATTGGCCCATCAACTCTTCCGCTTGTGTTGGTTAAAGTTGGCGAATCTGTACGATATTCAACAGGCTTTGACAACATCCTGAGGAAACTTGGCTATAATTGTTTCGCACCAGATGGGATCGCAAGTTTTCCGCACGTCGTACCCTGCGGATATCATTTGGTTAATTAGCACCTGAATTTGATCGAGGACAGCTGCACAGTTGTCAGCTGAATTAGTTGCTGGTCTCATATTCACCA
This sequence comes from Cooperia oncophora, assembly GCA_036418165.1. Classification (NCBI taxonomy): domain Eukaryota; kingdom Metazoa; phylum Nematoda; class Chromadorea; order Rhabditida; family Trichostrongylidae; genus Cooperia; species Cooperia oncophora. The sequence goes on from MU949963.1 coordinate 12,313, forward strand.
GTCTTTGAACTTCTTCGTGAACGTAATGTTTTTTTTTCTCCAAACTTCCCCTATTCTCTGCTTCGCAAAACCTCGGCATTGTTGTTCCGTATTTTCTTCTGTTGTGCGACGCACGTTTAGGCCTCTGATGAAGACGATCTAGTCGAAACGTCAGGCCACAATAAAGTTTCCACCTACCAACCTCGTACGCACAGAAGAAATTATTAAATATTTGTGAGCGGTTTACAGGCTGATTGTGATATTTCTCCTGTAATGTTCGAATGATCCAGTTGTAGTTATCAGGAACAAGTTTTATTCCTTTTATGACATTCTGAGCTCTGCCTTCAAGGCATTCCTTGAGCAGAAGGATTTTCTCCATTTGTATTGAGTTCAGTACTCTTATGAAGCGATGTTCTTATTTCAATACCGCCCAAAATTCAGGGAAGTCTTCTGCATCACCGTAAAATTTTCGGTAATGACGATTGTGAAGGTTTTATAGACCTACGAGAACTCATTGTAACGGGAGCCTCCGTTTCAATAGGCTCCAAATTTGGTGCGCTGGGTGAGGCGCTATTTTCTCCATTTTCAGTGCTGATTCTACCCTCCTCTGGAATACTATGCACTTCCTGGTCCTCTCCTTGGTTATTCTCAATTTGTGTTAACCGCGCCTGTTAACATGAAACTGAGGTCTTCAGATTCGGCTATTATTAAGTTCAGCCTCGAATCCTCCTCTATCTGCTCTATTTCTACGGCTAAGTCTTTTCTTTTCGACTTAGACTTGCAGTTTTTGTACTCCTCTCTGATTTCTGCGTGAAGTTTCTCTAATTTTTCTCGGCCATTTCTAACTTGGTTCAGGCCACTTTGTAGCAGTGCGATTGTTGACCTGCACTTCTCATATTGCTCCTCATCTATCTTCGAAAAATCTGTTTTCGAAGTGCACTCTTCATAACCTACTTACAGGAACTGCTAGGTATGAGGTATTCAGATGTGACCGCTCATCTCGTAAAGGTGGGGTGTTGCTATCTTAGTCAAGAAAACCTTATTTCCGAGCCATCGTTTTTCGAGAATGTCACCCCAAATCATATGAAATTTTGTGCGTCGATTTTTTTACACCGCTAGCTTACATCCGTATTATAACTGTATATAGAGCCCCCTCCGCATCAGCTATGGCTACCAGTCAGTTGTTTAAAGCAATTAGTGACCTCATTTCTTCTGACCGTCACTGCATTATCACCGGGGATTTTAATTTAGCGGACATCAACTGGTTAAGCTTCGCTATAAATACAGATTGTTCTACTGTTTCTCGATCCTTTATCGAACTATGCAAAGCCCACTTCCTGACCCAACATGTCAAGGTGCCCACTTTGGGCAGCAATATTCTCGACCTAATTCTGTCCACTAGTGAAGACCTAGTGCATAGTTTGACAGTATCCACACCTGTGGGTACCAGTGACCATAACTGCATCATCTTTGAGCTAAATGTGGCAGTTCCCAAGGAGTTATTTGTAAGGAAGAGAAATTTCAAAGGTGCCAACTATGATGTGATCCAAAAATATCTAGCTGATATCGACTGGTACGGTTCCCTCAACTTTGTCTGTTCAGTTGATGACAAATATGAGCTTTTCATTTCAATACTGCATCACTGCATTTCGTTATTTGTCCCTTTATCATACGTTCCAATAACTAAATCGCATCTGCCGCCCTATCTCCACCGGCTTTACCTCAAGAGGGCTGAGGCTTGGGCAGCTGCTACTACGCGTGGTACACCTGAGCTTCGCTCTGTTTTCCAAAAGGTAAATGCACAATTCGAGCGTAAACTCTGGAAGTACAACTGCGCAGTCGAGAAGAAAACGATCGAATCTAAAGACAAACATGCGTTTTATAAACTGCTCAACTCAAGACTTAATCAGAAGCCCAAACTCGGCAATCTGAGGTGTAGTGATGGCAGCGTGCTCACTGGTGATCGCGACAGAGCTGAGATACTTGCCACTGCTTTCGCGAAGTCCTTTAGTAATTGTAGTACGGAGGCTCTTACTGATCTCTCGGGTCTTGAAATGTTTCCAGAAATGTCTGACTCCTTATGGTTTCACGCGTATGATATTTTCTCCCTGCTGTCACGGTGGCCTTCGTCGTTCTCACTCACTCCTGACGAGATACCTTTGTTTTTCATCAAAAAGGTAGCAGGTGAAATTGCCGGCCCCTTGCAATACATCTTTAATCTGAGTTTCATGAGGGCGGAAGTTCCTTCCAGGTGGAGAACGGCCTACGTGACTCCGCTCCCAAAAAAAGCACCTTATGATTGTCCTGATAACTACCGCCCCATCAGTATTACCTCTATCTTTGCCAGAACCTTTGAAAAGCTCTTGAAGAAAAGGATTGAAGCTCATATCGATGAACATTCAATACTGTCCCCTTTTCAACATGGGTTCCGAAGAGGGAGGTCTACCACTACGGCATTACTCCAGTCACTCAATGACTGGACGACCTCCCTGGATGAGGGTGCTTGTGTAGATGTCATTTATCTGGATTTCTCAAAAGCTTTTGATAGAGTCGACCACCACAAGCTCTTCACCAAGCTTTCACTGGTAGGAGTGCATCCTCGTATCATTGCTTGGATTCGCGCCTTCTTATACAATAGGACGTTCATGGTTCGAGTGAATGGTACCTTCTCATCTCCGCGCTCGGCGCCCAGTGGAGTTCCTCAGGGATGTGTGCTCTCCCCTGTTTTGTTTAACATCTACACATTTGAGCTGCCTACACTCATCACTGGGTGCGGAGTAAAATGCAGCGCGTTTGCGGATGATGT
>MU949966.1:0-10859 GCA_036418165.1 Cooperia oncophora
CCGCGTTCGCACAATGCCCATTTGAAAAGTGCCGTTGCGGTGCACCGTTTGGCAGTGAAGGCTCCCGGTCAGGATCGCTCCACTGGATCGCGCGATCGCGAAGTGTGAACGCGTTCTAATGGTAAGACAGCGCAATGAGCGTAATTTCCACTAACAACACCCCCAAAAAATGTGGGGTGTTATATGCACGATGCGACAAGTGCACAAACTAGCAGAATATCTCTTAACAGTCGACTCGATAGGCAGTAGTAGTCGTAGCCTTATTCGCTGCGCATGATGGGGCGTGTCTGAGCTGCTGCGTTTGGTGTGGCGCCAACCCGTTTTCTCTTCTTTCGGCAAGCGATAAGACTGTGTTCGTATCAGCCGTTTTACATCAATGTTGTCACTTTCCCGCTCAACAAATGGTGGGTGAAGAGGTTGGCTGCATGCCAAACGAAGCCGCGCTGGTACGCCCCATTATCTACAGCGAACCAGACTGTAAATCTTAGATCAATCGGGGCTTTTCAGAGTTTTCAAAAATACTATGAAATTCCGGTTGGCACCATTACTAACATGTTAACAAGAATTCTAACACCTTGCTTTAAACTTTATAATTAAGTTTCATTAAGATGAATGCGCCCAAAAAGTGGGATTTGTTAAAAACACAGCTACATTTAGAAATCACATCACAAATAATTAAAATAAATAACCATGCAATACAAAAATTTCCTATCCAGAAATTTTTAGATCATTATGATTAAGATCAAATGGCTATACGTTAGGATAAAGCACAGGTAGTAACATATGAGACTCATACACAGCACACAAATAAACGGAAAATAATGAGGAAAGGAGATGGGGCATGGTAGGCCAACTACGCACTGATTTCATTCGAAAACCAGGATGGAAATGAAAAAAGGCACAAAAGGAAGCTTCCTATGATCTGGTATTTTCAACCGCGGCTGAAGTCCATCGCAGTTTTTGCCTGCACAGGGCGAAAGTGATGGTCTGCTTAAGGCTAGTGGGCATGGTGGTTGGGGGCGGGCGGTTGATGCCAACGTCATTTGTGGAAGAGGTGAATGGTGTGACCGAACGCGCTCTAGCAGCTCTTTCACCAATGACGCTGGCAACATCGCCTGCCCCGCCCATCGTGCCCACTGCTTTTGATTGGATTAGCAAAACCTGAGGCTAACTGGGACAAGGAAACCCCATCTAGGAAGTAGTTCAGTAGTTGGGCAAAAAAACAAAACATAAGAAATATGGGACAAAACTCAACAAAAATTAGTGCTAAAACCATATAAAACCTCCTAAATGTGCTGATTCCAGTGGGACAATCAAACAATACACAGGCGATTAAAGAGGAGGATTTAGTGAACACCGAGGAGAAAAATTTGACGATTATTACCACATATATGTACACAAACAAAAGTAATCACACATCTATTAACAAAATTAGGAGTCAGGAAGCTTGAGACGAAAGAAAATGCAGTTATGACACCTTAGCCTTGCCCGCGAGTCAAACCCATGATACATCGGTAACTAATCTCGAACTTTTGGCATTTCAAATACTTGAACATGCTCGCGTTCGCCAAGCTCTTTGATTCCTTGAGGAGTGAAAAAGATGAACTGATTGTGTGAATATTGTTCCGTAGCCAACTTTACCAGCAGATCCATAATAACCTGAAAGAAAGGATGAAATAAAGAGAAACAGTAAAATTTTAATGAGAAACTACTCACGCGTCTATTGATCATATCCATAAAGACGTCAAATTCATCCATACATCTAAACGGCGCTTCCATAATCTCCCACAGAGCCATAATGAAGCATGCCGTGGTGAACGACCTTTCACCACCGGATAATCCTAAACACGATGGAATAGCGAAGCCATTAGAAACATTAAAAGGTGACGGCTTCAGTAGTATCCCCATTTGTAAAAGGGGATGCTTTTTCTATCAACGTCATAACTTACCAGATGAATAAGTACTCGCAGGTGATAATGATTTCAACCACTCGCGGTTTCAAATTGCCATGAGCGCGATGAATGGGCATACAGTAGCGCGCTACTGTCTCCGCTCAGAAACGCATGGGGAAAGAGCTGGAGGGTTTGCTTACCCGTAAGCCATTTCGATTGTAACATTACGCTTGGGGCCTGCTTTCCGTGCTTTTTTGAAGTATGACAATTCCCTAGCCCCGTTGCACTTCTGAGCTGACGCACCAGGTTATCACTACCCTTCAGATTTATTTTCGCGCGCTCGACGCTGCTGAAAGTGCGTGTACAGCTCTCAGTTCGGTCTCCTCTTTTAAAGCAAGAACCGTGTTCAAAGGTTAGTGTGCAGTTTGCCTTCAACTCAAGAAACGCTAGGAATAAGGTATCAGCCTCCAATGGGACCTTGAATGGAGGCCTAAGTATAACGAAGTTGGGGATGCTGGTTACAAATACAAACCAAGAGCTGGTACCTGAACTCACAAGAGTGTTTGAGCGAAGTCTTAATTGGCCTCAGGGCCACTGACTAACAGACTAAAGAAGCAAAATACATTTTTGAATGCAGCGGTATGGCAGAGCAAGCTACCCACCGTATCAGAGCGCACCGCGCGTACTCGCGGCTTTGCCCCATCACCTCACAACATACAGTAAGCATCAGAATTACTGTACCTTTGAGGTCCTGTACAACACTTTTGGCAACCGCGTGAGCACTGTCATCCTTCTGATGGGTTGCTACGCTGATATTGATAACTTCCTTTTGCCGATCGACAATCAGATTGCCGTGATATGACCTGTAATAAACGGAATATAGTAACCGCAACAGCACAGAATATTAAGTGAGGAAAGACCAGGTTAGCGTGCAGGTTTCAATGCTCGCGTCATACGTTTTTGACTACCTTTCCTGAAATTCTCTGCTCAGAGATGAATGAACTACCAGTACAAATATCGCACTCACTTCGCATTAAAACGTCATTGCTAAACATTACCATACACCTTTGAAAGCAAATGAGCTAAAAAAAAGGATAAAGTCTTCGCCGTTAATCAATCCCTTTGTGGGATGCGGCACGCATTCTACTTCCATTCAGAATCGTAGTGGCTTATTGAATGCGATGTGGCCTATACAATGACTTGCGGTGGCCAGATGTACAAGTCAGTGTTTTATCCTCCCAGACGAATCTGGTACCAATTCACCGTCCCCGGAGGGTAGAAGGCTTGGTTGGCCTGGGCGGGAGTCGACCCGGGATTCGAACCCGGACCGCGCGAGTGGTGAGCGTGCCACTTGTCCCTACAACACCTCCTCCCCGTCGAATTGATATTTCTCATAAATTTTTGGTGCAAGGGAACTGCTCTCGCACTGATAGCAGCAGCTCGCAGCTGATATCGTGTTCCGGAAATGAGTTTCAACCAAATCTACTCCTACAGGGCAACGTTCAGAAATCTAGCCCCAATTCTAAAACGTGAGGAAGAGAAGTGAAAAATAAGTGGAATTCTGCACTGTATCATTTCGAAAGAGGTTGCTTATTTCAGAATTACTTATAACAAAGTTCATGAAATCTTACCTGGTCGCCATAAGCCTTTGGAAGGTCATCTTCAACCGCATGGTGATTGCATGGCACATGACCGGAAATTTTTCCTTTCTTATTTGAAGACATTCCGCAAGCTTCTAAAAGGGAACTGAGTTCGAGAAGCAAGTTGAAAATGACGGAATAGCAAAACGCATACTCGATTCAGGGCCTTCAATACCAGGTATTGCTTCTTCGACGTTTCGTAACTGTCCTTGAACGCCTGAAGCTGCTCCATAGTGATAGTCCTACCAATCCTGGAAATCAAAATGATACCAACACTTCACACGATATTCGAAAGGATTATCACTCACACTTTCTCTGCCGACTCAATTTTGAGCGTCAGGGCTTTATACTGCTCATCAAGCTCAGTTGTGTCAGCAAGCTGCTCCATATCGGGCGGATTTGACATGGACGACGGCGTGGGAATTTCCTTACTTCTTTCAGCCTAAAACATTAAATTCATATGTACACAATTCACCAAAGCAGTTTATGCTACACATGTGAGGCCGAAAAAGAAGTCTTTGAAATATAGTAAAAGATGTTTACAGTCGTCATCCGGGCACTTGATTAGGCGGCCAAGGGTCGCGACGCGGCTGCGGCGTGTCACGAGCGCGGCGATCAGCTGTTTCCAGCCTATTTTAGCCATTTTCTCCCTAATTTACACTTATTTGGCAGCTTTTCTCACGATTAGTTGTTCTTGTCTTCACAAGGTGCAATTATCATTGAGATTCTTCTTACTTTTGCGTACAGTTGACCACTTAAGCAGACATTGAACAGCCGCGTCGCGACCCTTGGCCGCCTAATCAAGTGCCCGGATGACGAATGTAAGTGCGACTATATTCGACAAGAAAAATATTTCTCCTACAAAAGTCCACAACCGCTAATTTTGATTAGGATGTGAACTCCTAAACAAGGACGAAAGATGAGATGAGGGAACCTTATCAGATGCAATAAGGACTTCAAGAAAAAGAGAGAGAGAAAAAAAAAAGAAAGCACTCAAATGATTAACCCTTGCTTAAACGTTCTGAAGAACATGAAATATCAAGCGGAAAATGCTGGTCAAAAGCACAAAGTCCGAAGCCACCGGCGACATTGAAACCGCAACTCCGGCTGACTGCGAGGGTGCGATTACATTAGCGCCTCGCAATGGATAGCGTTTTCAACCGGTCAGCGGGAGATGCGGGAGATGATTCAAGTCCCCTTGGCTTCCGACTTTTGCACATAACTGAGCATTCTAGTGATAACTTTTGGATCGCGAACTGCAGCGTTGAAAGGCAGACCGCAACTCTACTTCGGGAGGTATTAGGCCTTCTATGAGAAGCACAATATTTTATACGGCATTTACCGAGAAATATCAGTTAAAAAATTAGGAACGAGAGAGGCTCACCGTCTTCTCAGCTTCTTCCTTCTTTATTTCGAGCTCTCTAATGCTCTCATCCATTCTGGCGAATGACTGCAACAATCAATATTGTTCCGAGGAAATTAAAAAGTTAATCAAGTCAGCGAATTCATTGACCTTATTACTACCTAGTTTTCTGAGAGATGAGGCATTTATCTGAAGGATCGCGAAAAAGGCGCATAAGTTTGTGAGATCTAGTTTTCTAAACACATAATCAAACATCCTGACCCCAGGCAGGACTCGAACCCGCACCTCAAGCTTTCCAGCCGAGTGCACTATCCTTTACGAAACCACGACCGCTCTTACCCTCTCAGCATTATAGTAACCACTTCCGAAGCGCGCGCGAAACTGCGGCGTTAAACAGCAGTTCTCACAACTAAACAACTTGCTAAAACTTCCTATTCAGTTTTATTGAGCGAGTATTTTTTCGAAACCGTCTAGCGCCACACAAATTACTGGCAGTACTGATAACCTAGGGTAAACCATGAAACTATCTACTGATAGGACCAACAGTACTTTTAGAATTGATTATTCAACCAGACGTAAGTGTATAACATCAATAAAGCATCTTTCTTTCCTGAGCCTTCGAGGTGAAACGCGCACTATGCACGGATGCGCCCTACACCTCAGAAATAGGGTAATAATTCAAATCAAAGCGCGGGAAATCAAGCAACTGAAGCTAGCCAATCAAAGCGCGCAAAATCAAGCAACTGAGCTAGCCAAAAAGAAAGGTCTGAAGGTTTGCGATCATTGAAGCCTCGCTCACCTCCTGTATCCTAGCGACTCGTCTCATATTAGATTCAATATCAATCGCTATGTGGCGAATCTTTTCTTGTATAGCAACTTCTTGAGCTAAAGTTCTATTGTATGTTTGAAAACAAAAACTGAAAGCCTTCACGCACTTCTTGTCTCGAAGTCTCCTGTTTACATTGATTTCACAATTAATTTTCCAAATTTCGTTCGAGAACGATTACAGAGAAAGGAACAGACGATTGCGACAGCGAATAAAACGGTCTTCTACAGTACCTCAAGATCGACCAATTCCTTTTTACCATCTTTGAATTCGACTTCGACATCCTTATAGCTCTCATTTAATTCTTTCAGCTCGCGTTGCTTCTGCGATGTACTCTGAAAAAACAGCTTGAGCCTGGATCTGGATCAAGAATAGCCTTCATATCGATTTGAGCACCAGGCAATCAGTAATCACAGCATGAAAAATAATGCAAATAAGAAACTGATAAAACAGGAAAATCAAAAGGTGAGAACTCGAAATATCAGCAAAAAGGTTTAATGGTAGTGTAGTGGCAAGCATCGCTTGTTACCGCACGAGTTTTTCGGTCGAGTTAGGAACTGCTTCCGCCATGGCCACCAACCCTTCTCTGGGGCAGCCGAATTAGTACAAAACTCACTGAGATGTTAGAAACACCGGCTTGTACACCGAATGGCTCCGCAGTCATTGCGTAAGCTATATCACAGGCAAAAGTTGGCACGATTCCAACTGGAAGTACTGCGTGGCACACTTTGAAATTCAAAAAAGCAACTATCTACGACCAAAGGCTTCGGCTTTTTTATCAGCAAATGGTCAGCTTGGTTAAGTAATGCAGATTAATTGACGGCAAAGCCGATGACCACAAATGCCGATGGTGGGTGACAAAATACAACTAACTAAGAGAGCAGAAAAAAAATTCGAAATGCTCTCCGAAGGACCTTCTGCCGAGGCCAACTTGCACGTGCATACGATGAACAGAACGCGTTTCTTTATAAATTTTCATGTTGTCACAATGATATCAGCTCTTTTCCGTTATCACTCCACCATTCGGAATGGTGAGAGTTAGTAGAGCGGCGGCTACTAGCTAGTACCCACTGAATGGTTAGAATGCGGACCGCCGACGGGTACACATGGGCCTACCAAGAGGCGTTCAGACTTGTGCGATCGGCGCGATCGCGGATCGCGCGATCCGATCGCGCTACTGAGGGTGAAATTACTGCGGGAGGGGGTTATGTGCGTATATGTTTATTGATCCTGCTCTCTCTCTCTTTTCCTTCTTTTGTTCCTCTTATTGTTCATAACGCCTTCCTGATTTAAGGAAGTGCTCCAAATATCTTTGAGTTTGTTTTTTTGATACTCCCTGCTCAATTTGTTTTCAGGTTCGCAATGTAGCAATTTCCGTGGACTGCTGAGTTCTGTTAAGCAGCGAAGAAATCAGACAGCCAAGATGGAGAAAGGAGAGGTAAAAGAAAGAGACATCGAAGATCATTAAACATAATACGCAATATATACCGCCCCTCCGTCCCGCAGTAATTTCACGCCTCAGTATAGTGCGATTCGATGCACGCGATCCGAGTCGCGCGGATCCAAAGCGATCCGATCGCGCGGACCGCGAGGCTGAAGCGCGGCTCCTAAACCTGTCAGATACCAGCTAAGCTATTGCAAACTTTCACTTTTGACTGTTGTATAGCCTCCAATCGTCTACAGAATCCTGATCCTTTGAGAGGTTATAGCCTTAGTTATTTCGGAACGTAGTTTGTCGCCGAGATTCATTTCGGAACCCGTTTAGGAGATCACGCATCATGAATGATTCAGTCTATGGATAGGTAGACATTTTCAAATATAAGTCTTACCTCGGCTAGCTTCTTGAAATCTTCGTCCAGCTCCGCAATCTGCGCATTGATTTCATTCAAGCTGGCTGCGACTGAAATTAGCCAGGAATATATGTTAAAGAGGCCGAGACTGAAGACCAGATATACTCAAAGTACATTTTTACATGGGCATCCTTATTAAAATCTCGACCGACTCGTATTTCAGATGTAAGATGGAAAAATTCAGCATTCACAAAAAACGGATAGTTCAATGAAAAACCTGTTCCCCACCTAAGCGGACGAATCAGTTTTCAAGAAGCACTATGCTATGGTGATGAAGATGAATGGGAAGCAATGGGCGTTCAGACTTCGCACATCGACGCGCTACAGACGCGAACGCAGCGTAGACAGGAATGGATCGGCAGGGCCATTTGTTTGAGAGCTCTCCCACTCATCAATATTCTCCTAAAGCCTCTCTCAAAACACAAGCGGCCGGCGCCGATCGTTTTCCGTCTGCAGCTACGTTCGCGTCCACACTGGAGCGCTGTTTCAATGGGAGCGCGCACTACAGCGCGTTACAGAGCGTCTACACGCGTCATCGAGAAGTCTGAACGCTGTTGCGGGCGCCGGGGAGACGCCATAAGTGATGAAATTGTGTAGTAAGGAGAGAAGCCAGTCAAGTCAAATCACTCACACCATCACCAGTGTTTTACCGTCGCACCATATACAAGAAAAGAAGTGAAATCACGTTCACAGTCTGAGACGTACCATATTATCTACCACTGAGTAATCGTCATCCATTTCGAGCTGTTCTAACTTCCGTTCCAACGATCGATATTGACTTCTCAGCCTATTCAGATCGGCTTCTATGGTGGTATACTTTTGCAGAGCCTTGTCAAGTTCGAACTGGGTTCTATTAGCCTCGGAGGATGCCTGAACTACCCCATTTAACTGTTGCACACTAAGAACTATGTGAGACGTACCGCCGTAACCTCGCCTTGTAACCGGTGCTGTTCACCTTGTAATCGTGTCAGTTCGGTTTTCATAGCGCTATAAAACAAACTATGAGATAAAGTACTAGCAAGGAACGATAGCCAAAGTCAAAAACATGACATCACAACGAAAAAGATAAAAGAGAAATAGGTCCACATCCACTTACTCAACGTCCGCTTCAGTTCCTTGTTCTGCAAGTAAAACAGTTCTCGGAGGGCGGCGACAGGCATAGAAACGGTAGAAGCCTTCTCCACGTCGATTTCGGCCCATAGCCAAGCCACCGGTTGCGGTGTATGCTCGGGTGCATTTATCAGGGCACTAAAGCTGCACTATTTTACTAAAGAAATATGCAAAAGCGCGTGAGCGATGGTATCACCGCCGAAAACTCACAATGCCATCCATAATACGACGAGCATCTTCGTCTGTTTTGAGAAGAATGGTGCCTTCTGCCGATGCCATATCGATCAGGACATTTCTTAATATTAGCCATTACTACTTCTCTATTACACACAGGGCACGTCCTGCCGTTGGGGAAAAATTTCGCAGAATACGATTCACCCCTCCCCCCTTGTAACTCACTCCTGGTACGACCGACTTCCTTATCCGCTCTTCCGTATTCCTAAATCCTTCCAATTTTCTACCACTTTTCCAGTTTTCCGAAGGTTTTCCAGCACTTCCCAGGGGAGAGGGACTTTATAAAGTACATGAAATGGGGAAGATCCTGAAAAGTCAACAACCGGAAACATCTCGCTCAAAAGCAAGTACGACCCCCTCGACCCTTTAGCGTCAAATACGACCCCCTCGCTACGGGCCTACGATCCCACGCCCTGATTACACATAGAACATAAACCAGAACATGCTGAACATTTTTGACATAGGTAAACGGAAAAGGCAAAATTTCTATATTCAGTGTTACCAGAAGCAATCAATAACGTCTTATCAACCTGATAACTGAATCTTTAACGTCAATCATTCGCAGTATAGTGTCCCATTCAGAAGATGGCTCGTTAAAACTAACGTCATGAGGAGGAATATTGAACCTGAAAAAACCTTTACCTTTACATCTCAAAACAGTAATCTATAACGATAAACTCATTTACTTGGCAAATATCGCATTGGGCAAAGCTCCACCTATCCGGTTACTCCTCATGAGGCGTTCAAAAACTTGATGATCCCGTTTTGAATTGAACACGAATGATGTCAGCAGACGGCGAGTGGCTTCTTCGATGGCAAATGCCCACCTCCGATCGCGGATTTTTATATGCATACCTGAAAAATGTATTTCAAAATAATTTCGTAATGTGCAGCGCAGTGAAAATTATCAACAACAGCGAAAAGGCAAAGATAGAGCATACTTTATAAGAAAGGAAGCTGGAAGTGCCTTATTGTTAGTAGATCCGCTCAATCCCCAGAGATCAACAAATGATGATATGGACCCAGAAAGAAAAAAAAGGCTTTCGACTCACCTATCGGTCCTCTTGGCAGGTGTTCAAACTTATTGGCATTTGCGTTCATTACCTCCAAAATTTTCGGGACGTTTTCACCAAACCTGAAAGTGGCCATTTTGTGCAACATGGCCATTCAGTAAATATCAGATGCACGGAAACTAGGCTGGAGAGTATTGAGCCCAGTGCCGGCTCCATAGTCCGCCAGCCTATCCTCAATGTGCAGCACTTGCGCAGATACCAAGGCCCTGCATCGAAACACATACTCAGTGGTACAAAATAACCATGTACGGGTGCAGACAAGTACCTTGCCTTCGACAATGGTTACACTGGCCATGCGGCAGCGCTGGTGGGGGGGGGGGGGGGGGGTAGACGGCACCCACGTTTCACTACTGTCCAGGTCCGTTCCCGAGCACTTTTAACTGGCGAAAGTGGCAGGCTAGTGCATATTCGAGCTCATCTTACCCACACACTGCAAGTACCAAGGTCGTCGGTGGGAGGGTGGAGTGTGTATTTGTCCTCAAGAATTTATACTACTTTTTCACTAATACTGTACTTTTTTTAGCCAAAAAACGAATCCTAGTTTCTTTCCAGGAGCATGACACAATTGCAGTTCACTATCTATTTATTCGTATTGGACTTCTATGGGCAATTTCCTTCAGCACTCTCGACTCTTGGACGACATTTCTCTTATGACAACCACACGAGTTCTCGTAGTTACAATGTATGGTTCCATTACTCGCTTATTCGCTACGACTAGGACGACTAGGGGTGTAGCCGGCCGCACAGCAGCGCGAGGCAGAGTATATGCGTGACCGTCGGGTATTTCCATCCTTCAGCCTCTGTACACATTTGACCAAGGAAAGTGGCTGCTACACCACCTCCACACCCACCAGCTTCGGACCCTCACACA
>MU949967.1:0-15984 GCA_036418165.1 Cooperia oncophora
CTGGTTGCGATTGAATTTCGTCATTACAGGTTCAACTATATAGACTCCTCCGCTGATTCTTTCGTGTTTTCTTTCATTATTGAACTCAATTTTTGAAATTCACCTTTTAAGGGGTATGGTGGATGGGTGCAGTGGCAGATGACATTGGACGCGCCCGGTCCGAAGTTCGAATCTCGGGTCGGCTTCGGCCGTTGTTGACCAAGCCTTCTGCTGTTTGGCGACTGTCGCTACCAGATTCGTCTAGGAGGATAGGAGTACTGACTCGTACATCGGTTGGCCCCCTCGAGCCAGTACATAAGCCATATCGCAAGTAATAACCACTGCGATTCTGGATGGAAGTGGAATACATGCCGCGTCCCAAACGGGGGTTTACTTACGCCCAAGGATTTATGCTTTATTTGGTCTTTGCTACCCCAATTTCTTGGAGCTTATGTCAGATGTTTGATCAAAATTCCCTCTTTATGGTGGATCGGTCCAAAATTTTGCTCATAAGGTTGTTGGACTCCCTAAACGCAAAAACTACACCCACTAGAAGTGAAACTTCAAACTAGCCTAAGAGACAAAATTCCAGTTAAACCTGCCCTAGCCAAATTGAGAAAGCCGATCAATATTTTGCTTTGATTTCGAATAGGGGGCAGCTAAGAGCAAACTGCGACCGATCCTCAGTTCTTCAAAATCTGAGAAAGCGAACCACCTACCGTATCGTTGACTTTGTTGGATCATGAACTCGTTGCAGTGCAGGTTGCTTCCGGGGCCCAGAGGCCATCCACTCGGCGCTAAAAATCCCCTTCCCTGTAAGCGGAGAGCCTCAGACATTGATCCATACCGAGTTGGAACGGGGGAGGGGGTGTCCTGTAGGAGCTGGACTATGTGTAATAGAAAAAAGAACATCTGTTGAATGAAATAGAAATACTTTGGATAATTACTTTGATCATTGAAGTAGCTTCTTTCCTGCTCCAAATGACCGCTGCTCTTCCGCCTGTTCGTTTGGGGAAAGCGAGCGAACGGATGGGAAAAAAGGAAAAAACGGAAAAAGGGTGAAGATTCTGACGATGATAAACACCATCTAAGATGCGCCACATATTCCACTTCCACCTAGGATCCGTATTGGAAGTTCGCTTGCTTTACAATAAAGGAGACACAGAAGTGCAGTGTCTAGTCATGCTGCAGATTAATCTTTGGCAGGCTATACACAAGGGATCTTGGTGAGATGGGAAGCGGGTGGGCTGGCCTGGTTGCGCCGGATCAGGGTTCGAGCAGTACGTGTGGTTGGTTATGGGCTGTTTGCGTTTTTCAGCATCAAAGACTCCACCCAAACGCTATATATTAGGTTGTTCGAAAGGATTGCGCGTTTGAGTGTAAAAAAATTTTTATTATAAAAACGAAATTAAACAAGGTCAATCTAAAAGATAATCTCCATTACTAGCAATGACTTGTTGCCAACTGTACGCAAAAACTTCGCCAAAAGAGCCTCTTTCACTACTTTTCCCCTCGGGTGTGTCGTTAGGTCCGCCGGAGAGGAAATGTAGGTCAAAAGAGCCTCTTTTTGCCAGTTTTCTCGCCGAGTGTGTCGCTAGGTCCGCCCGCTGCCCCTGTGAGCCGAGTGGGTCATTAGGTCCACCCAAGTGCGTCGTTAGGACTTGCTTGAAGTCTTACCACATACAAGCTCGCATTCGAAATTTTTGGCGATGCAATTATCTAGAACTTTTTTTTCTCTAAAAAAACAAGGTAGACATAGAAAAAATATATCAAAAGATGCGCAATAAAAACCTCTCTAATGGACAAAACTGTTTTGAAAAATCTCCTATAGTAGAAGAGAAATAAATAGACAAAGTCAACGCGCATTCCTTTCCGAACAACCTAATAATTTTTTCCGATGTTGAGTCTATTTATATTATCACTTTCTTTCGGGATCTGTCTTAAATAATAAGTATAGTAACGGTCAGTGCACCAAGAAATACATATTAGGCTAGCAAGTTTACGTGCAGCTGCAATGCGACGCGGAGGGTCAGGAGGGCGTGGAGAGCGACTGCTCATTAAGTTTTCTGCGACGCTGGCCGTTTTCTATTCAGAGCGGTTCACTACTGTAGAAAGGCAACAGTTAGCTGGTGGGCCCTTCCACACCTCCTGACACCGCATCGGCGGACTTTGGGCGAAAGCAGCTAAATGACAGCTAAAAAATTTTGAACTCTTCCGTATGTAGGCATCCGTCGAGCATCCCATTTCCATCAAGGATCATGGAAGTGAGAATGTCTATTCAGATGCTATAGAGAATCTATAGGGGAAAG
The DNA here is from genome assembly GCA_036418165.1 of Cooperia oncophora. NCBI lineage: Eukaryota > Metazoa > Nematoda > Chromadorea > Rhabditida > Trichostrongylidae > Cooperia > Cooperia oncophora. Next base: position 2,289 of record MU949967.1, read on the forward strand.
CAGAGCAAAGGACTATGCTTGTATTCCCATTTCATAAGAAGGACTCGCTGACTCGTTGTCTAAATAACTGATACTAAAGATGTTGTGGCAACCCGTTGTTGCTGTTCTTCTTGCCACTACGGCAATAACACAGGAGGGGCATTTAAAGGACATCTGGGCAAAAGTGAGAGTACCGCTATTGCAATGGAATTCCCACACTCCCTTTTTCACCTACCCAGAAGTTCCCTACACTTCTTAGACTTGGGCGAAATCTCTGTCTTCTCGATTCTGGTTTTGCGAGAGCGCTTTGAGAGTTTAAGGAGTACTCTAAATGCCCCTCCCCCATGGTTATTAGCGTTCTACGCCCTTTCAAAAAACCCTCCCATGAACCATCTTTTATGTTTTTCGAGCAACCGTTTTCCCAAAGGATCATGAACAAAGATGCCATTTGAAGACTGAGAACCTCCCATGCCTTTAATAGCGATAATCTCTTAACTGCTGACTTTATGACCTCTCGTCAATACATTGTTGAACCATAATTGCGTATTCTCTCCGTCCACCTGACAAGAGTCTAATCTTGAAATTTTCTTTTACACACACCCACTAATCTTTCTGTGCGGACAGTTCTTCCACATTCGTAAAGTTACACTCAAAAGAACTTTCGAGGAACCGGCTTAAAGGGCTAAAATGGACTTTTAGCAGTTTTAAGGGCGACTTAGCTAGGTGGAGTGGAAGGGTCCATACCACCAGATCCTAGCACCGTATTTTTTCATAATTTCTACGTGATGCTTGTTACCTGTGGCTATAGGTTGTGGTGGCATTCCAGAACAATGGTCTGGTTCCGCTGAAGTCTCGTTCTCATCATTTTTCCTAGATTGAAATTTCCTGTCTTTGTTGTAAGTTACTTGAAACTATAGAAACTGAATGATAACTTCATACCCATGTTAGAATATTCTGAATTTTTCTGGAGGGGATCAGTTTTTTGAGGCTTATGTTCTTACTGCTAGATCTAGATGAGAGCGCTAAAGGCGGGTATACAAACTAAAACCATTACTTGTTGACAAAGGCTGTCAAATATAGAAGCCACTTAGGGGAAGCCTCACAGACCTACTGGCAAAGCCACTGGAACAACAGCTGGAACACCGGAAATCAGCAGAGACCTTTATCATTGCCTTCTCGCTTGACGCTTACTATCTTCGCGCCAACCGAAGACCTCACTTTTGGCGCGACCAGTCCATTTCAACTGATTGTTGCGGCTTCATAGGTACAGTGAGTGTTGGGGTGTATGGTCGCTACAAGGGAGAGGTGGGTAGTATCTGAGCTGGAAACTTTTTCTTCTTACTGTTGTTTATACCCGTCTCATATGCTCCACATATAATCCTATGTTTAGTTCAGGGCACATTGTTGTCGGGGATTCCCCAGCAGGGGGGAGTCGCATTTCTCTTTTGGGTTGGGTCTGGTGGGAGAGGGGGAGAGGTTGGAGAGGTTGCTGAACTCTCGAGGTTTTTCCTGTTTTATGAGTTATATAGCCTCTCGCTCGACAGCGAAATTTTTGGGTAAAAGTGGCAAAAGTAGGAAATGTTCTAGGAAATTCTGGAAAAAATGGCAGGAAGCTGGGAGAATCTAACTGTGAGTTAGGATAGTTGGGTGAAGGGGGTCTTACTCAGAGTGGGAGTCGTATAAACACCCTAAAAAGCGGGACGGGTCGTACAGACTTCATCAAAGTCCCCAACAAATGATGTGCCCTGGGTTAATCAGCCAATGCCGTCAAGGTTTCGCCTCCCTATCAGTCTCGTGCCGGCGGCGCCGCCGCCTTTTCTGGAACATGAAGGGTTGTTGTTTGCGCAAATGGCCACAGGTGTCGCATTTGAATCAGATCAGGCGCGCTGAAATAAATTTTTTTATTTTAATGCCCAACTATTCTCTTTGCTCTGGCTACACTCTTAGGCAGCCCCACCGCTCCTCTCTCGCGCAGTTTTTGTCTATTGAAATGTTTCGGCTGTTACTTTTGCTACTATCACATAATTTTCTCTGGCGCAATTTTTACACACATAAGGAACCACTAACATTCACGGAACTCCTGACTCCGCTCACTAATAAACATATTTAATCTGAATCTTTTCCGAATTTTTGCTCAATATTCATCTATGTTTTTTCGTATACCTTTTATACTTCTACGGACTAGCGACACCTCGGACTTCGGGAAAGTTCCATCCTCGCTCAGCGTTGGACGCTCGCCATTTATAGGAAGCTCTACGCCAATTGCTGCGGCAGTTCTTTCCCACTTCAGCCACAGCAGCGCTGATTTGAAACTTATAATCGGATTCATACATAGAAGCTGGGGATTTATACCGGAAAGAGAAAGAAAAATAAGTGGTTCTTAGTTTGAGATGACCTTATATTTAGTTTTTTGCACCTCGGCATACTTGCCAGTGGGATAGCCCCGCTTAATTGGTTACGCTGGCTGCTGACCTCTCAACAAGTTACTGACTATGAATTAAGTGAATAGATCTAATATTTTTACCGCTATACTTCTAGGTTATCGTATTCCAGGCTAAGTGTACAGTTAAACTTTTTAGTGCACGTCGGACGGGAGGAGGGAGGGTTGTTCACGTGTGAGGTCTACAGAAAATCAAGAAAAGAATCAACGGAAATCAAACGATGAAGGGGAAAAAACTTGGCATTGACCGTGATCCACTATGGTAAATCATTTCGCACTGTTTTATCACGCCAGGCGCGCAGTAGTTGGCGCCAGCCAGCGCAACAGGCTGGGCTTAATAAACCATGCAAGTTTTTTATTCAGCTCTCGTTTTTCTGGTCTGAAGTGGTTGCTAGCAGGTGTAGCAGATGCAGCAGTCGCGCAACAATTAGAGGCGCTATCCAAATTGAAAGATGCGGCAGGGCGCGGAAAACGTGATTCATGAATTCATCTCGAAACTAAATACGTAAACACCGCACTCAGTACTACATGTGTACTCCACTCTGCTTACATTACTTGTTTCTCGTAGGAGGCTTACGCGGCCGTTCAGTTTCGGCGGGGAAGCTTCATTAGGCGTTCCCTTTTGTATGCTACACTTTTCGTTGATATCGGGCTAATTTTGTATCTATTACAGTTCTGCTTACTCCGTAAGGTAGGGCGTGTCAGGTAGTCTGCATTTGGTTCTCTACCAATTATGGGAGCTGGCAAGTGACCACATATGATGAAAAAGTGGCCGACACTGCGCGAAACCCCACCGCCACGTCCTGATTTTCGGCAGCGACAGAAGACTGTCATTGTTTGACTGCTTGGCTGGGCTACCAGTGGTTTCGTCTTTACGTAAGTTACGCTTTCCGCTTCCTTAAAAAGAGGTCAAAGTAGTAAATCTTCACAGTTTTATGTTGTATACCATGATTTCCTCATGTGAACCGCGTTCGAAGAGTTCAAGGCCAAAAACTATCTGGCTTAGTCGTCCATGTGAATTGGATGCCATTCGATGCAATCCTATTGCTCAATTACTCCTCAAATTCACACATGACCGCATCCTCGCGCAATTCAGTGGCCCTTGAAAACAGGTCGTGCTGTTGGTGGATCGAAACCTGCGGTTTGCAAATAACACTAGCATGGAAGCGAGAAAGCCGCCTTTCATTCCTGGACTTTAGCGGCATTTTAGAATTTCATTTCGACTCCTTGTGTTGACTGTTATCAGCTTCTGGTCCAACGGATTGATCTGAAGGCAATACGTTGATTGGATGCCACCAAATCTTGCTACCGCCTGCCCATCCGAATTCAGGGTCATAGACAAATGCGCGAATCGGCTCCCGGCCCAGGTTTGAACGCAGCCTTCCCCCCCTCAATTAAAGGTGTATTAGGGCAATAATCATTTGTGAAAGCTTTATTTTAAACTTGAGGCTTTTACTCCTGATCGAGCTAACTCACTGGGCGAAGGCAGACCCATCAAGCCTCCCATTCAGTCAGATAAGTGTTTACCGCTTGGCTTTTCTTAGTAACTTAGAACTTTCTAGGGAGATAGCCGGGAGCACCTCTCCGCATACATGCGGCGGGTCTTGGGGTTGATTGGTGGAATCGCTTTCAAAATCCCTCTTCGATTTCGGAAGGAAGCAGAAAGCGTGGAGCATTCCGAAATGGGAATCGTCAACGCCTGCAGCTTTATCCTTAGATAGCTTCATTATGCCACACAGCCTTACAAATACTATATTTTATAATCTGCTAATTGTTCAGTATTTATTACATTAAATAAGAGCACTGCGTTATATTATTTCATTTATTATCATTTTATGAACGGTCATTTGTATTGCACTTCTTAATTGCAGGCGGACGCGGGTCTAGGTGGCAAAGTAGTTCGCGATTGACCACGCCCGCGCGTCTGGGGTCAACAATCTCCCGATCGGTCCTCGCCTGAGGCAATTAAGTCTTCTGTACCCTGTGAGGGTGGTAGGTTGGTACAAGAGTTATCCGGGAGGATAAGACACGGGCTTGTACATCTACTGGTCATTGCATAGGCCACATCACACTAAATAAGGCACCACGGCTGTGAATGGACCTAGAGTGCCTGCCCCATCCCAAAGAGGATTCCTCAGCATTTGAAGACTTTATCCATTATTACTCCTTATCGTACATATACAAATTTCAGTGAAATACAAGCGATACTGATAGCCGGTAGTGAATATTGGAAAGGTTCAAGTAAATTATCTTACGAAGAGGGGGAAAAGAAAACGTAGTGTGAAGGCGATTCCAGAAGGGCTTCCATTTTATCTCGAGCTTTTGGAGGCATAAGAAAAATTCACCGGAAGTCACTAATAGGTCCACGCTCGGAAAGGCTACATCTGAGGCCACTCCATCATCCTCGATGAGGGATATCAATGTTTATTGCCAAGTGAGGTCAACGGCTCTTCCTTTGCAGCAATCGTCAACCGTTGACCTCTTCAGCTGTATGTGTGTGTGCCCTTATCCGCGCTGCTCCTGCTGTCTTATTTGTCCAGATGGTCCCATCCATAAACGGACCAAAACATTCAAGAGTGACAGCCGAATTTGGTTATTGTTTGCGTTTTGTTCTGCTATTCACGTCCGTCCATATCGATATTTCAATAATTTCACACGTAGACTGTTAGCCACACCTGCTATTCAATTTCTTATTTGCTACTGGAATTTCAAGCATTTTCTACCTCAAATTTGCCGTTTCTTTGCAGTGCGGGTGCCAAGACATGTCTAACTGCCGGGTGCGAAACGTATCTGAAATACCATGAATTCTCAGGGGTAGAACGGTGCCTTTATCCATGCAAAATAGGCACGTGCACGGGCTTTTTTCTCGGGATTGAGCGAGAATCATTTCATCTTGCCTTTGGATTTTTTGCGCTTTTCGATATTTTTGTGGTTTTTTTCGTTGAAAATTCTAAATTGCATGTATAAGCTCCTTCTTAGCGCTAAGCTTTCTGAAGAATTTCGGGGCTTTTTGGTGGTTTTCCCTTACCCCCTGCCTCACGCCATTTCAAACGTGTCTGACCGATAAGTATGTCAATATAGAAATCATCAAACTGGTCTTGCTGAATGATTTTAGCGCAGGAAAATCACGTACTAGCAAATAGCGTGAGGGTAATTCAAAGGTAAATTGCACTTGAGTTTGCAGACTTTGTAGCCTCCCCGGCAAATCCCTTGTCCCAAGGTCGATTTAGCCGCGATGAGGATAGCTTCGTCACTGCCAGCGATCTTGGGTTCGGCGGAAATAGGTCTCGGTCTAAGTCTAGCCCGTCCAAATCGCATGTCGGCGAAACCCTCACGTGGCATTGTTGGACCTGTGCGCAGGGAATTTCCATGGGGGCTTGGCTAAGCAGAAACGATGGAACCGCCCCACCAGCGTATGACACAACCCCTAACTGAATGTTTTTGATCAAGTGGTCCATCTCTAATAATCTGGTAGTTAATGTAGGATATTTTTTAAATATTCCGTCGTCATTGTCCTTTGATTCTCGCGGTTGTACCTCACGTCAGCGATGAGTCTGACGTGATGACTGAACAAGCTCAACTAGCAAAAGGCGAGAAGGGTGGAGGTCTCGTTTCGAGTCTTTCACTTTTCAAGTTCTCCATTGCCCCTCTTTGTTGGCTGGGATACATTCTTTGTGTTAATTCTGGTCACTTCGACAGCTACTGTCCAGAAAAGCCTTTTCCACTTTATTATGGTCGTTCATAACATCCAAGGGAAAGTCATACTGCTTCAGAAGCTTATTAAGCGGTAGACCGGCTTTTCCCTCCGTTTTTCTTGCGTCCGCAGGTGTGATTGCCTGGTAGTCGGTAGTTCACTGCTACCGCTTTCAGCGGCGTTATATCGGCCATTCGCTCTGCTGGCGCCGTCGACTGCCATAGTGAGGCAACATCACGAAAATGGTCATGGGCCACGATAGAGAAGCATCCAGAAGCACCTCCTGACCAACAGCAATGACTTGCTCTCGCAGGACTTCATGCTGCTGGTTCCCAACGTCAAATGCTCTACAATTAATTAATGACTGTGAGAAGGTTTTACTACTAACTGCTCTCTATCGTGGTTTCCTAAGAAGTTTTCCTGTTTCCAGTACTCCTATTTTCATTTAATTTCTCTGTTTTTTATTTTTTTTTTTTTTTTTTTTTTTTTTTTTTTTTTTTTTTTTTTTTTTTTTTTTTTTTTTTTTTTTTTTTTTTTTTTTTTTTTTTTTTTTTTTTTTTTTTTTTTTTTTTTTTTTTTTTTTTTTTTTTTTTTTTTTTTTTTTTTTTTTTTTTTAGGGTTTTAATTACTCGGTATTTCTATAATCAGTTGTTTTCCCACGTTGTTCATGCTCGATGTGGAAACAAGACTGAGGGAGAGGGGGAGAGGGAGATGGGTAGGGGAGGCGCAATGGGTCGGAGTGGATAGTATTCGGTCTCAAGAGAGTTTTTTTGTCAATGTTTGTTTCATCATTCAACTCGTCTTACATATCCCACTAGATAGTCAGCGGCTGCTTCAGATGCGTTCTCGGCAGTCCATTCGGATGCGTTAATACCCCATCTCGAACCCCCACCCCCTCCCCCTCCCACCCTTGCTTGACAGAAAACTTTTGGGGAAGTTGCTAAGGCTATAAGCAGGATGTGAGAGGGGTCGTACTGACATCACTTTAACCTAAGGCAATAATCTATCCTGTCTCACACAATTTCAAACTACCGTTAACATCCGGATTTCGGGCTCGAAATGTTCCAAGGTTTTCTCTCGTTCACAATGCGCCACAATTCGCTTTCTTCGTGCAGCTGAATATGACCCTCAATTATACCCATTTCTCATTCGTCCGCCAATCTCGCGCACAGCTTTCTCTTCATACCTAACTGGTTTGGACTTCAAGACACATTATATAATCCAGACCGAATCCGTTCACTCTTCGCACCCTCCACGCCCATAATAAACTCGGCAAATAAATCGTGCGCTCTGCACGATCAACTCTCAAGAGGCCAACGCTTTTTTGAGCCTCCAGCTCAACCTACCACGCTCTAGCACCTCTCGCTCCCACCGTGATCACGCGTAGCGTGCTTTCTCGGCCTTTTTCTGAAGAAATCGCATACATTTGCCAAGTATTATTAACAAAAATAAGTTCGCTTTGGCCTCTTTGGTTCCGTTGGGCGAATGAAATTACTCGGTGGATCTATTTATTGATACTGGCCTGGCGTTTGTCGGCGTTGCTTTTGCAGGGGGTCAAGTTGCATACTTTTCACTTGAATTTCGCTGGTGGTTTTTTTCCTCATTTTCTCCAATTTTCTCTTCGCTGCGGATGACGGGGCGTGTCGAGGGGATGGGTTTGGAGCGACGCTAGCCCGTTTTCCCTTTCAATTTCTTCCGGCAGGAGACTACATCATGCATCAGGCGTTTCCAACAGTTGTTGTCATGTTGCATCCGCTTCAACAAGTGGTGAGAAACGAACTGGTGGCGCGCCAAAGCCAGCCTCTCTGACACCCCCCATTATCGGCAACGTACAAGACTGTAAATAAATTAAAAGTAAAACAGTAAATAGGGTTTTTCAAAGCTGGCTAATGTGCTGAGCTCAGCAACAAAACATTCCGAATAATTTGCTGAATCACTTTGATTTTTCGGATCCTTGGAAATCCTTGGAACAAATATTTTTGAGTTACTGCTTATGAAATTCCGCTTTTGATTATTGATGAGCTTCATGGATGATTTTCACAAAGGTTTCAGTTTATTTATTATCTAACAGTCGCACTCTCCGGCTGACGCCGGCGTGGGTCCGTTCATGATAAGGCCGGCTTGCGCCAGACTGTGCCGCGGCTTCGCGCCGCGCGTGCTTTCTTTCACATATTTCTAGATTCAACTGATATCCCCCTTTTGTTCTGTACTCCATTTTTTTCCGGTGTCTGAAGTACTCTTGAGCTATTTTACAGATTCTTCGTCTGACTCCGTCCACCTCGGAGCAGGCCCCGCCCACAATGTTTGTGCCCCACAATCCTCACCGACGACCCTCTGCCTGACCTTGATCCACTTTTTTCCGGTCTTTGAAGTGCTCTGGGACCGTTTTGCAGATCTTTTGTCTGACTCCGCCCACCTCGAAGCAGGCTCCGCCCACAATGTTTTTGCCCCACAGTCCTCACCGCGACTCCTGACTGATCCTTGATTCACGATTTTTTTTTCCGGCTCTTTTGAATGCTTCATGGGGACCGTTTGAGATCTTTTGTCTGACTCCGACCCACCTCTGAGTAGCAGCTCCGCCCACGATGTTTTTGTGCCACACTAAGTCCTTCACCGACGACCTCTGGCTGACCTTTATATCACTTTTTTCCGGGTGTCTGGAGTATTCTGGAACCGTTTTACAGACCTTTTTTGTCTGGCTCCGCCCATCTCGGAGCAGGCTCCGTCCACGATGTTTTTGCCCTACAATCTTAACCGACGACCCTCTGCTGACCTTAATCCACTTTTTTCCGGTGTTTGGAGTATTCTGGAACCGTTTTACAGATCTTTTGTCATAATCCGCCCCTCGGTAAGCAGGTCCGCCACGATGTTTTTGACCCCACAATCCTCACCGAACCGACCTTACTGCTGACCTTGATCACATTTTGGTTTTCCGCGTGTCTTTTGAAATGTGCTTGCGGATCGTTTTGCAGATTCTTTTGTCTAGCTCCGCGCCCACCCTTCGGCCAGTCAGGACTGCCTGCCGCCGATTTTTTGCCCTACAATCTTAACCGACGACCCTCTGCTGAACTTAATCCACTTTTTTCCGGTATTTGGAGTGTTCTGGAACCGAGCTACAAACATTTAAAATAAATACCCTGCGATTTAGGGCAAGCCCCGCCCACTGTGGGCGGGTCTCAACACGCTTTGAGCGTGCCCTATATTCGCCAGATATTTACATTCTAAACTGAGCTTTTTGCGACTTCCAAACACTCTCGCGAACCGGGTTACTGAATTTTGCGAGAAGCACCGCCCACCTTGAGTACGCCCCGCCCATTTAGGGTGTACCTGCCACAGTTAGTCTGGCGACTCCTTACTAACCTTATTCCTTTTTCCCCCATCTTTAGGCTGCCCCGGAAGCGAATTATGAACATTTTTGTGCGGAACCCCAAACTTTCGGGGAGTGCCCCGCCCACTGTGGGCGGAGCTTCCCTTAGGTCAAGTGTGCTTTTTATTTCTTGTCCCACGCCCTACCCATCCCCACCTTGACCGGACCTCTCCAAGTCGTTCTTCAGGTCGAACCGAATTTCGCGGACAGGAATAAAACTTACAAACAAACAAACAAACTTACAAACAAACAAACAAACTTACAAACAAACAAACAAACAAACTTACAAACAAACAAACAAACAAACAAAAGCGATATTATATATATGGGGGTGATTATTATTGTACCATTACTTTCTTACTTATTGTTACGACTGTGACTTACATATACTACATAGGGCCATACCCTTACTTCCACAGTAAATGAGCTACTAGTTTCCTTCCGAACTTCATTTCATTGTCAGATTTGCACCAGTGCTCACTGAAGTTGGGCATGACTCTTATCTGCCTTTTGTTCGATTTCCTCCAATTAAAAACACGTCGAATTTGTTGTACTCCTTTAGGATGTTGACATTCGTCGTCTTTTCTTTTGGTTAGAATTGCTGGCTTTTCAAGGTTCATTGAGTTGTGATTTCCGGGTTCTCTGGTTCGCAGTTTTTTGGTGACAGAGAGCTGGGCGGGCTGGACATTTGGAAGGCACTGAGAAGTTTCTTTTGTTTCGTAGCGCTTGGGCAATTATTATGGGATGAATGATGAGTTATATGCAGAGGACTCGATCTCGAGCCGGACTCGAACTCAAGCATTCCGTGCGAGCGCGTTAATGAGGCGCTTATTATCAGATCTGTTCAGCTTCTCTCTCATTCCCTCTCTTATCCTTCACTTATCACCTACATTCCACTCACGTCCTTCAAAAATCTCAAACAGTTGAGCTTTGCCTTGCCTTTCATGGCTTACAAAAGGCGCTTTTCGTGAATAGGGTCATCATTTTCACACCCACGTCGTTTGTAGACTTCCTGAGCTCCAAGTTCCGTGGGAGGGAACTGCTACCCACTCAAAGCACCATTCCGTAATCCTTTATGGAAACTGGCCTTTTCTGGGTGTGGAGAAAGGTAGTTCCCACTTCATTTGATAACGCTCTGCAAGTTTTATGTTAGAAAGTCGTAAGGTCGTTGGGGGGGGGGGTGGGGGAGATGCAGGGGCGGTAAAGGGACAATGCCGCAAAAAGCTCCGACCATTTTGTTAGTTGTCCTGTGGGTCGTGTTCCGCATTTGTATGCTCTCTGGCCTGGGCCCATCTTCAATTTTTGATCTTCGCTTAGAACAACAGGAGCTTCAGTTGCGCAGTTTGGACTTTCCCTTTGTCTTACTTGTCTAGGTCAACTGGCACTTACGCTTCTGCTTATAAACCCCCCGCTGCCTGCGAATTTTCGGGGAAACGCAGGTCTCGCCTTCATGCGTCACTAAATAGAAAAAATTTTATTAAGTGGGTCCCGAGGCTGAATTCAGTGAGTCCGATTTGATTTTACTGACTAAACTTTGACTGTTGGATCGGGTTTCACACTTGTACGTGAAACTCTGTTTATTCGGATGAATGGCTCACCCGAAATATTAGGCAAAATTCATTTTTAGACTCCAAAATGCACAAAAAAGTATCACACGCCACAGCATTACAGGTTTGCAGCAACAAAAAAAGCTAGTGAAAGTTTCACTCCCATACCGATGCGGTCACAAGTATACAGCACCGGTTACCAAGCGCACGGTCCAAAAGTCAAATACTGGACCGGCTTCCGCCTGAGCTAACCGGACCTTCCGTTCCTCTGTGTCGGCACTTGGCACCTGAGTTGTTTGGAGAAAGGTCTGACTTGTTCACGAGCTGGACGTGAAAGCAGGGCACGCCATGCCGTTGGGACGAACTTTGGCTGAACAAAATCCTCCCTTCGGAATCCTTCTCTCCAAACTGACTCTCCTTAAGGGACCGGTCATCTTACCAAAACGAGAGTAAGGAAGCGGAGGGGAACCGTAGCTACCTTCAACAAACTGTAACTATAAGAAGTAGAAGTTTTGCAGCACCGTCAACTACAGGGGGGCAATAAAAAAGAGCACTTTTGACGACTTAAATATCAGCAAAATTTTCCCAGTTCCAGATAGATGAAGTGGGATACAGAGCAACCAGGCCGCATAAGATACCAAGATCGTTCCTTACATATGCAGGAGCTAGCGGCATCGCCACATAAAACCTTCATGTACACCAAATATTATGTGAATTCCATTGTCACCCGCCACAACACGCTGCGAAACCTTAATGATTGGAGTCACCCACACCCGTGTCGATGAGCTACCTGGACAGAGAACAGTACTTCTCGAATAGGAATGACCCTCTAATACATCCGAGCAGCGCTTCCGACCAACGTCGCACCGCGTGTCGGGGCCGTCATCATCTTCAGCCACAGTCGCCAAGGCGGCGCTCTTGAATGGGTATGGACCTCGACCAGTTACCCTGAATGGAAAGAGCCATATTTTATCTCTCGGGACCTCGGAATGAAAGGTGACGTTCGGCGAATACATATGAGCCAACTCTAGGAAAATATCCTCTATTACACGTCGTCGCGCCCAGTCCCTTCTTGGAAACTTTTGCATACTGCGCTACAGTATTGGGTGACACTTCAATGAAATTGAAGGTAGAGTTGAAAAATACTCTCGTTCTCCTTGGAATCGCAAGAGCGTTGAGCTTCAGAGAGATATTATTTCATCTAAAGCGGGTCAACGAATGACGCTGGCACACTCCCGATCAATTAACCTGGTTTGGGCGGAGTCAGTAGGGTGGTCTACAGTGACGGAAAATCACTACTTACGCTCGACTCGAGGCCCAGAACCCATGGCCCTTGCGTGGCCAAATTCTACTCTCGCATCGGCAGTTGGTCTAGAAACGCTGCTTCGCGGGAAGTCATCATGCATAATACAACTATGACCAAAGATGCTGCTATCTTAGCCTTCAGTCCACATATGTCTCTTAGGACAGCCTCCCGGAGCCAGCGGCATGTGCTTGAACTCTTGATTGAGTTGAACCACTTTCATTGGCAAGCTTTCGGATATAAATCCTCTCATCAGGCACTTCAATCTACAATTTCAAACATATAATAGCTTACAACAACAAGCAATGCGCATAACAACCTTACATACCAGGCCTGTAGGAGAGACGACCTATCAGCGAGAGCGGAGCGACACAGAGCCGGGGACGCAGCTCGCACGTGTCATTTAATATGCTCTTCAATATGGTAGTAAAAAGGTCCGATCAGAATTCAATAAAGTGTAACTTATAGCGCCTCGAAAGTCAAGGAAGAAAAATGTCTTTTTTCTATTGGCCACCCCTGTACAGATGTTGTATGGCGAGCTTGAAACGGAACAATCGGGAAAAACATTTTTGAGTTCAAGCGTGCCCCCTCTGCACCCCATCAATTCGAGATTTTGCAAGGTATTACGTGAGTTATAAACAAAATCATTGTAAAGTCAAATTTGAATGACGCTCTAAACTTAATGCAGAGAGGATAGCATGGCCCATCTCAACAATATACTGGTCAGCACTATAAGCTTTCTCCTTGATCTTTTGGGATTTGCTTCTAAGTGTTAGGGTAAAATCACTTTCCACGGTATCTGAAATGATTAAGTTCTTTCTTCCAGTTAGGTGAACACCACCTCATTTTGTTAAGCTACACCCCTCAGTTGGTGCGAATAAATAGTGAAGCGATAAATACATAGACTTAAATTTAAGTGTAGCTCTGCGGAAGGTGAAAAACTTCGGGAAAACCTCGTTAACTTGAAGGCAAAAGGTGCGATGAATCCACAAGGCGTTTGGGATGAACGGCAGAACTGGGCGCCCTGAGCAGGTATTAAGTATTATAGTATTATTAGGTATTAAGCTGCAACATGCCGACCCAGACGCCCACACCACCAGTCCGCCCACAACTGGCCGTACAGTCACATCAACGCTGATACTCTTATCGCTTCATTTATGAAGTACAGTTGATACGAAGCAGTGTTACATGGATGTAGGATTACATACGTGCATACCTATTTATGAAAGCGATCGTTGCCACGACGCCAATGGAAACTCATCCAAAATGCTCGTTTGTTTTCGTGCAGAACTATGCTTTCTTCGCAGGTTTTGGCCAGCTTTTTCTTCGCCAGTACCAAATTATCGTGCCTTATGGCTTTGAATAC